>JBAIZL010000005.1:226453601-226456101 GCA_036971475.1 Prosapia bicincta
TTTTTATGTGGGACATCAGAATGCAAATGGGGGTGTAAATTTTCTTCCAAAACTTTATTGATAATGAGGGGCAGTCAATATTTTATAAAAATATTTAATTTGAAATATCTTTCATAAATTATCTTATAACAACTCTTTAACTTATTATAAAATATTTTGAACAAAATAAATTTAAAAACCTTTCTAAACTTAAAGTTACATTCAACAGTTTTCAATAAAAGAAACCACCATAAAGAAACTCTCCAAGTCCCAAATGGCATTACCTATGGGTGCCTACTACTACAGGCACTAACATAAATTTGAAATATTAAAAAAAATCTTTCAATAATCTGCTAGTTTGGATAAATGATATGTTTTAAATGCATACACAATCACGATAATCTATTACTGAACAATTCAAGTTTATTTTTATTTAGGTTTTTACTTAAAAATGTGTCTGTAAAAGTTGAGCTTAAAGCTTCCTTCGACGCCATTTTTTAGAACGTTTTAAAAACTATAAAAAATGTCCGATTTTTAAGACGTTAATACCAAGACAGATGTGTAACAAAAAAGCATCGGTTACCTGAAATTCTAAATACACAGTGAAACAATTATGTAGAAAATGTTTTCAAGACATAAATCTCATTAAAAAGAAATAATTGAAATCAGCAGAAATCTTACCTCCGGCTAGTTTTTAGGATTCCATCACAAAGATATATATTTCGATTAGTTATTGGATTAACAAGGAAGTATTAACGACGGCCTTTGAAATATGTTTTTTCTTTTTAGTTTAGTTTTGTACTACACTGCCTAAATAAAGTTATGTTTCTAGTAAAGAATAATATAATAACGCAAAAAATCTGAAAAATTATAAATAATATATTTTTTGATTTAATTATTTTTTTTTAATACATCTAAATTAAAGCTAAAAGTTATTGTAATTACATCGTTGTTTAATTCCTACTATTAGTTCACACTCTCTCTTTATATATATATATATATATATATATATATATATATATATATATATATATATATATATATATTTAATAAATTAAAAATATTTCAAAAACAAGAATACTTTTATTGCATATATTATTCAAAGCTTTTTGCCGATAAAATAGTACCAGCAACTTCAGGAAAATAATTTTGAATAATATATGCAATAAAATTATAAATAATATATGCTTTGAATAATATATGCAATAAAAGTATTCTCGTTTTTCAAATATTTTCAATTTATTAAATATATTACAAGAAAACATATCACCATATTTAATATATATATATATATATATATATATATATATATATATATATATATATATATATATATATAATTAAAAATATTTCAAAAACAAGAATACTTTTAATGAATATATTTATTCAAAGCTTTTCGCCGATAAAATAGTACCAGCATCTTCAGGAAAATAATTATCTAATAATCATTAATAAGATTATTAGATAATTATTTTCCTGAAGATGCTGGTACTATTTTATCGGCGAAAAGCTTTGAATAAATATATTCATTAAAAGTATTCTTGTTTTTGAAATATTTTTAATTTATTAACTATATTACAAGAAAACTTATCACCATATTTAATTTATATATATATATATATATATATATATATATATATATATATATATATATAATCTTGTTCAAATTCCAATCATTAATAAAATACTTTTTATTCATCCACTCAAGTTCAAACACATTTTTTTCAAACTTGTAGTGTATGATACTTGAATCTAATATATTAAAAAAAAATATTAATTAGTTAATTAAATTAAATTAATTAATTTCAACAATTAATTTGACTTTTTATATTGCTACTTAATATATTATATACTATAATATACTGTTATATACTATACTATTATATAATATATTATATTATATTATAAGTACATAAATATTTATATTAATTGTAATTATTTAATAAAAGGTAACTAAAATCAAAATTTTCTTTGTTGACCTAAGTAGGAATTCACATTAATTTTTTTTACATATATAACTTGTTCCATGAAATATTTTTTGAAAAATGTATTGTGCAAGTAAGCTTCATAAAAAAAGGAAATACAAATAAATATTTTAAAACTTTAAAAATCACTGTGATTTTTATATAAATTCAACTAATAAAAGACTTTATATACTGGATGTTAATAGTGTACTAAATTAGGTTATCATTTGCTTTAACAGCTGTGGTTGGGATGTGACTATAAAAATTAAAATCTCTCCCACGAAAGTCACCATTCTCGACCAATTGGAGAAAAATGTAACCTAGAAAACTTTCATTTACATAAACTTCTACAAAACTATTATTGGGATTTTTTAAACGAATTATTTTGTTTTTATATTAAAGATAGTTTATTGTTTTACTCCTTCACAAATTTCTACAGAATAATCAAGTACTACCCGATAACAAAAGTTAATTTGTTTTATAAATGTTTTCGGGGCAGGTAAATTTTAACAACTTATGTTGCGTTTCTATTATAAAACTTGGATTTGTTTCTTGTA
>JBAIZL010000005.1:226461101-226703601 GCA_036971475.1 Prosapia bicincta
TGCCATGTTCCTCTATCGGTCCTACAATCGTGGTGTCTATATATATTCCAAACTCCCACCTTTATAGCTACCGAAAAAGAAAACTAATAGACTGCTCTTTAACGTTATATAGAATACACGTGATCAGGGATTCTACTCTGTACCATGTTGCCATGTTCCTCTATCGGTCCTACAATCGTGGTGTCTATATATATTCCAAACTCCCACCTTTATAGCTACCGAAAAAGAAAACTAATAGACCGCTCTTTAACGTTATATAGAATACACGTGATCAGGGATTCTACTCTGTACCATGTTGCCATGTTCCTCTATCGGTCCTACAATCGTGGTGTCTATATATATTCCAAACTCCCACCTTTATAGCTACCGAAAAAGAAAACTAATAGACCGCTCTTTAACGTTATATAGAATACACGTGATCAGGGATTCTACTCTGTACCATGTTGCCATGTTCCTCTATCGGTCCTACAATCGTGGTGTCTATATATATTCCAAACTCCCACCTTTATAGCTACCGAAAAAGAAAACTAATAGACTGCTCTTTAACGTTATATAGAATACACGTGATCAGGGATTCTACTCTGTACCATGTTGCCATGTTCCTCTATCGGTCCTACAATCGTGGTGTCTATATATATTCCAAACTCCCACCTTTATAGCTACCGAAAAAGAAAACTAATAGACTGCTCTTTAACGTTATATAGAATACACGTGATCAGGGATTCTACTCTGTACCATGTTGCCATGTTCCTCTATCGGTCCTACAATCGTGGTGTCTATATATATTCCAAACTCCCACCTTTATAGCTACCGAAAAAGAAAACTAATAGACTGCTCTTTAACGTTATATAGAATACACGTGATCAGGGATTCTACTCTGTACCATGTTGCCATGTTCCTCTATCGGTCCTACAATCGTGGTGTCTATATATATTCCAAACTCCCACCTTTATAGCTACCGAAAAAGAAAACTAATAGACTGCTCTTTAACGTTATATAGAATACACGTGATCAGGGATTCTACTCTGTACCATGTTGCCATGTTCCTCTATCGGTCCTACAATCGTGGTGTCTATATATATTCCAAACTCCCACCTTTATAGCTACCGAAAAAGAAAACTAATAGACTGCTCTTTAACGTTATATAGAATACACGTGATCAGGGATTCTACTCTGTACCATGTTGCCATGTTCCTCTATCGGTCCTACAATCGTGGTGTCTCTATATATTCCAAACTCCCACCTTTATAGCTACCGAAAAAGAAAACTAATAGACTGCTCTTTAACGTTATATAGAATACACGTGATCAGGGATTCTACTCTGTACCATGTTGCCATGTTCCTCTATCGGTCCTACAATCGTGGTGTCTATATATATTCCAAACTCCCACCTTTATAGCTACCGAAAAAGAAAACTAATAGACTGCTCTTTAACGTTATATAGAATACACGTGATCAGGGATTCTACTCTGTACCATGTTGCCATGTTCCTCTATCGGTCCTACAATCGTGGTGTCTATATATATTCCAAACTCCCACCTTTATAGCTACCGAAAAAGAAAACTAATAGACTGCTCTTTAACGTTATATAGAATACACGTGATCAGGGATTCTACTCTGTACCATGTTGCCATGTTCCTCTATCGGTCCTACAATCGTGGTGTCTATATATATTCCAAACTCCCACCTTTATAGCTACCGAAAAAGAAAACTAATAGACTGCTCTTTAACGTTATATAGAATACACGTGATCAGGGATTCTACTCTGTACCATGTTGCCATGTTCCTCTATCGGTCCTACAATCGTGGTGTCTATATATATTCCAAACTCCCACCTTTATAGCTACCGAAAAAGAAAACTAATAGACCGCTCTTTAACGTTATATAGAATACACGTGATCAGGGATTCTACTCTGTACCATGTTGCCATGTTCCTCTATCGGTCCTACAATCGTGGTGTCTATATATATTCCAAACTCAGACCTTTATAGCTACCGAAAAAGAAAACTAATAGACTGCTCTTTAACGTTATATAGAATACACGTGATCAGGGATTCTACTCTGTACCATGTTGCCATGTTCCTCTATCGGTCCTACAATCGTGGTGTCTATATATATTCCAAACTCCCACCTTTATAGCTACCGAAAAAGAAAACTAATAGACCGCTCTTTAACGTTATATAGAATTCACGTGATCAGGGATTCTACTCTGTACCATGTTGCCATGTTCCTCTATCGGTCCTACAATCGTGGTGTCTATATATTCCAAACTCCCACCTTTATAGCTACCGAAAAAGAAAACTAATAGACCGCTCTTTAACGTTATATAGAATTCACGTGATCAGGGATTCTACTCTGTACCATGTTGCCATGTTCCTCTATCGGTCCTACAATCGTGGTGTCTATATATATTCCAAACTCCCACCTTTATAGCTACCGAAAAAGAAAACTAATAGACTGCTCTTTAACGTTATATAGAATACACATGATCAGGGATGCTACTCTGTACCATGTTGCCATGTTCCTCTATCGGTCCTACAATCGTGGAGTCTCTCTCTATTTGCCAAACTCTCACTTTTATAGCTACCCAAGATTTATACTAATAAACCCCTACTTAATCTTATTAAGAAGACACATACACAGGAATGCTACTCTGTACCATGTTACCATGTTCTTCAACCAGTTCTACAATCGTGGTGTCTCACTCTCTATTTGGTAAACTCTCACCTCTATGGGTACCCAAGAATGAAAGTAAGAGACCCCTCCTTAAACCTTATATAGAGGACACATGATGAGGGATGCTACTCTGTACCATGTTGCCATGTTCCTCTATCGGTCCTACAATCGTGGAGTCTCTCTCTATTTGCCAAACTCTCACTTTTATAGCTACCCAAGATTTATACTAATAAACCCCTACTTAATCTTATTAAGAAGACACATACACAGGAATGCTACTCTGTACCATGTTACCATGTTCTTCAACCAGTTCTACAATCGTGGTGTCTCACTCTCTATTTGGTAAACTCTCACCTCTATGGGTACCCAAGAATGAAAGTAAGAGACCCCTCCTTAACACTATATAGAAGACACATGCACATAAATGCTACTCTGTACCATGTCGCCATGTTTCTCTACCTGTCTTACAATCGCGGTATCTCTCTATATTTAAAAAATCTCACCTTTATAGCTACCCGAGAGTGGAACCAATAGACTCCTCCTTAACCTTATATAGAAGACACATGATCAGGGATGCTACTATGTACCATGTTGCCATTTTCCTCCATCTGAGCTACAATCGTAGTGTCTCTCTATTCGCCGAACTCTCACCTTTATAGGTGCCCAGAAATGAAACTAATAGACCCCAACTTAAACTTAAATAGAAGACACAAGATCAGGGATGCTACTCCGTACCGTGTGCCATGTTCCTCTAGCTGTCCTACAATCGTGATGTCTCTCTATATTTGCCAAACTATCACCTTTATAGCTACTAAAAACTAAACTAATAAACCCATCCATAAACTTATACAGAAGACACATGCACAGGAATGCTACACTGTACCATGTTCCTCTATCAGTTCTACAATTGTGGTGTCTCACTCTCTATTTGCCAAACTCTCACCTTTATGGGTGCCCAAAAATGAAACTAACAATCCCCTCCATAACCTTATAGAATACACATGCACGGGACGGCTACTCTATACTATGTGACCTTTTCCCATTACCAATCCAACAATCGTGGTCTCTCTCTAAATTTGCAAAACTCTCACCTTTTTGGGTGCCCAGGAATGAAAGTAATAGACTCCTCCATAAACTTATATAGAGGACACATGATCAGGGATTCTACTCTGTACCATGTTGCCATTTTCTTCTACCAGTCCTACAATCGTGATGATTCTCTATATTTGGCAAAATCTCACGTTTATAGCTGCCCAAGAGTGAAACTAATAGGCCCCTCCTTAACCTTATATAGATGACACTTGTTCAAGAATAATACTCTGTACCATGTTGCCATGTTCCTCTACCTGTCCTACAATCGTGGTGTTTCTCTATATTCGCCAAACAGTCACATTTATAAGTGAACAAGAGTGAAACTAACAGACCTCCCCATAACCTTATATAGAAGACACATGCACAGGACTGCTACTCTGTACAATGTTGCCATGTTCCTCTACCTGTTCTATAATCGTGGTCTCTCTCTAATTTTGCCAAACTCTCCCCTTTATGGGTGCCCAGGAATGAAAGTAATAGAACCCTTCTTAAACTTATATAGAGGACACATGATCAGGCATGCTACTCTGTACCATGTTGCCATGTTCCTTTACCTGTCCTACAATCGTGGTGTCTCTCTCTCTCTATTTGCCAAACCCTCATCTTTATAGGTGCCCAAAAATGACACTAAAAACCACTCCATAACCTTATATAGAAGGCGCATCCAGAATAATGCTACTCTGTACCATGTTGCCATTTTCCTCTACCTGTCCTACAATCGTGGTGTCTCTCTCTCTATTTGCCAAACCCTCATCTTTATAGGTGCCCAAAAATGAAACTAAAAACCACTCCATAACCTTATATAGAGGGCACATCCAGAATAATGCTACTCTGTACCATGTTGCCATGTTCCTTTACCTGTCCTACAATCGAGGTGTCTCTCTCTCTATTTGCCAAACCCTCATCTTTATAGGTGCCCAAAAATGAAACTAAAAACCACTCCATAACCTTATATAGAGGACACATGATCATTGATGCTACTCTGTACCATGTTGCTATGTTCCTTTACCTGTCCTACAATCGTGGTGTCTCTCTATATTTCCCAAAAACCGATCTTTATAGCTACCCAAGAGTGATATTAATATACCCATCCTTTACCTTATATAGAAGACACATGCACAGGAATGTTACTTTGTACCATGTTGCCATTTTCGTCTTCCAGTAATACAATCGTGGTGTCTCTCTATATTTACTAATTTCTCACCGTTATAGCTACCCAATAGTGAAACTAATAAACCAATCCTTAACACTATATAGAAGACACATGCACAGGAATGCTACTCTGTACCATGTTGCCATGTTCCTCTACCTGTCCTACAATCTTGGAGAATCGCTACATTTGCCAATCTCTCACCTTTATAAGTGGCCAAGAATGAAACTAATAAACCAATCCTTAACACTATATAGAAGACACATGCACATAAATGCTACTCTGTACCATGTTGCCATGCTCCTTTACCTGTCATACAATCGTGGTGTCTCTATATATTGGTCAATATCTCACCTGTATACCTACCCAAGAGTGAAACTAATAAACCAATCCTTAACACTATATAGAAGACACATGCACAGGAATGCTACTCTGTACCATGTTGCCATGTTCCTTTACCTGTCCTACAATCTTGGAGAATCGCTACATTTGCCAATCTCTCACCTTTATAAGTGGCCAAGAATGAAACTAATAGACCCCTCCTTAACCTTCTATAGAGGACACATGATCAAGGATGCTACTCTGTACCATGTTGCCATGTTCCTCTACCTGTCCTACAATCGTGGTGTCTCTCTATATTGGTCAATATCTCACCTGTATAGCTACCCAAGAGTGAAACTAATAAACCAATCCTTAACACTATATAGAAGACACATGCACAGGAATGCTACTCTGTACCATGTTGCCATGTTCCTTTACCTGTCCTACAATCTTGGAGAATCACTACATTTGCCAATCTCTCACCTTTATAAGTGGCCAAGAATGAAACTAATAGACCCCTCCTTAACCTTCTATAGAGGACACATGATCAAGGATGCTACTCTGTACAATGTTGCCATGTTCCTTTACCTGTCCTACAATCTTGGAGAATCGCTACATTTGCCAATCTCTCACCTTTATAAGTGGCCAAGAATGAAACTAATAGACCCCTCCTTAACCTTCTATAGAGGACACATGATCAAGGATGCTACTCTGTACCATGTTGCCATGTTCCTTTACCTGTCCTACAATCTTGGAGAATCGCTACATTTGCCAATCTCTCACCTTTATAAGTGGCCAAGAATGAAACTAATAGACCCCTCCTTAACCTTCTATAGAGGACACATGATCAAGGATGCTACTCTGTACCATGTTGCCATGTTCCTTTACCTGTCCTACAATCTTGGAGAATCGCTACATTTGCCAATCTCTCACCTTTATAAGTGGCCAAGAATGAAACTAATAGACCCCTCCTTAACCTTCTATAGAGGACACATGATCAAGGATGCTACTCTGTACCATGTTGCCATGTTCCTTTACCTGTCCTACAATCTTGGAGAATCGCTAC
The DNA here is from genome assembly GCA_036971475.1 of Prosapia bicincta. Lineage (NCBI taxonomy): Eukaryota > Metazoa > Arthropoda > Insecta > Hemiptera > Cercopidae > Prosapia > Prosapia bicincta. The sequence continues at coordinate 226,467,407 of JBAIZL010000005.1, forward strand.
ATTTGGAAATCTCTCACCTTTATAAGTGGCCAAGAATGAAACTAATAGACCCCTCCTTAACCTTCTATAGAGGACACATGATCAAGGATGCTACTCTGTACCATGTTGCCATGTTCCTCTACCTGTCCTACAATCTTGGAGAATCGCTACATTTGCCAATCTCTCACCTTTATAAGTGGCCAAGAATGAAACTAATAGACCCCTCCTTAACCTTCTATAGAGGACACATGATCAAGGATGCTACTCTGTACCATGTTGCCATGTTCCTTTACCTGTCCTACAATCTTGGAGAATCGCTACATTTGGAAATCTCTCACCTTTATAAGAGCCAAGAATGAAACTAATAGACCCCTCCTTAACCTTCTATAGAGGACACATGATCAAGGATGCTACTCTGTACCATGTTGCCATGTTCCTTTACCTGTCCTACAATCTTGGAGAATCGCTACATTTGCCAATCTCTCACCTTTATAAGTGGCCAAGAATGAAACTAATAGACCCCTCCTTAACCTTCTATAGAGGACACATGATCAAGGATGCTACTCTGTACCATGTTGCCATGTTCCTTTACCTGTCCTACAATCTTGGAGAATCGCTACATTTGCCAATCTCTCACCTTTATAAGTGGCCAAGAATGAAACTAATAGACCCCTCCTTAACCTTCTATAGAGGACACATGATCAAGGATGCTACTCTGTACCATGTTGCCATGTTCCTTTACCTGTCCTACAATCTTGGAGAATCGCTACATTTGGAAATCTCTCACCTTTATAAGTGGCCAAGAATGAAACTAATAGACCCCTCCTTAACCTTCTATAGAGGACACATGATCAAGGATGCTACTCTGTACCATGTTGCCATGTTCCTTTACCTGTCCTACAATCTTGGAGAATCGCTACATTTGGAAATCTCTCACCTTTATAAGTGGCCAAGAATGAAACTAATAGACCCCTCCTTAACCTTCTATAGAGGACACATGATCAAGGATGCTACTCTGTACCATGTTGCCATGTTCCTTTACCTGTCCTACAATATTGGAGAATCGCTACATTTGGAAATCTCTCACCTTTATAAGTGGCCAAGAATGAAACTAATAGACCCCTCCTTAACCTTCTATAGAGGACACATGATCAAGGATGCTACTCTGTACCATGTTGCCATGTTCCTTTACCTGTCATACAATCTTGGAGAATCGCTACATTTGGAAATCTCTCACCTTTATAAGTGGCCAAGAATGAAACTAATAGACCCCTCCTTAACCTTCTATAGAGGACACATGATCAAGGATGCTACTCTGTACCATGTTGCCATGTTCCTTTACCTGTCCTACAATCTTGGAGAATCGCTACATTTGCCAATCTCTCACCTTTATACCTACCCAAGAGTGAAACTAATAAACCAATCCTTAACCTTCTATAGAGGACACATGATCAAGGATGCTACTCTGTACCATGTTGCCATGTTCCTTTACCTGTCCTACAATCTTGGAGAATCGCTACATTTGGAAATCTCTCACCTTTATAAGTGGCCAAGAATGAAACTAATAGACCCCTCCTTAACCTTCTATAGAGGACACATGATCAAGGATGCTACTCTGTACCATGTTGCCATGTTCCTTTACCTGTCCTACAATCTTGGAGAATCGCTACATTTGCCAATCTCTCACCTTTATAAGTGGCCAAGAATGAAACTAATAGACCCCTCCTTAACCTTCTATAGAGGACACATGATCAAGGATGCTACTCTGTACCATGTTGCCATGTTCCTTTACCTGTCCTACAATCTTGGAGAATCGCTACATTTGCCAATCTCTCACCTTTATAAGTGGCCAAGAATGAAACTAATAGACCCCTCCTTAACCTTCTATAGAGGACACATGATCAAGGATGCTACTCTGTACCATGTTGCCATGTTCCTTTACCTGTCCTACAATCTTGGAGAATCGCTACATTTGGAAATCTCTCACCTTTATAAGTGGCCAAGAATGAAACTAATAGACCCCTCCTTAACCTTCTATAGAGGACACATGATCAAGGATGCTACTCTGTACCATGTTGCCATGTTCCTCTACCTGTCCTACAATCTTGGAGAATCGCTACATTTGCCAATCTCTAACCTTTATAAGTGGCCAAGAATGAAACTAATAGACCCCTCCTTAACCTTCTATAGAGGACACATGATCAAGGATGCTACTCTGTACCATGTTGCCATGTTCCTTTACCTGTCCTACAATCTTGGAGAATCGCTACATTTGGAAATCTCTCACCTTTATAAGTGGCCAAGAATGAAACTAATAGACCCCTCCTTAACCTTCTATAGAGGACACATGATCAAGGATGCTACTCTGTACCATGTTGCCATGTTCCTTTACCTGTCCTACAATCTTGGAGAATCGCTACATTTGGAAATCTCTCACCTTTATAAGTGGCCAAGAATGAAACTAATAGACCCCTCCTTAACCTTCTATAGAGGACACATGATCAAGGATGCTACTCTGTACCATGTTGCCATGTTCCTTTACCTGTCCTACAATCTTGGAGAATCGCTACATTTGGAAATCTCTCACCTTTATAAGTGGCCAAGAATGAAACTAATAGACCCCTCCTTAACCTTCTATAGAGGACACATGATCAAGGATGCTACTCTGTACCATGTTGCCATGTTCCTTTACCTGTCCTACAATCTTGGAGAATCGCTACATTTGGAAATCTCTCACCTTTATAAGTGGCCAAGAATGAAACTAATAGACCCCTCCTTAACCTTCCATAGAGGACACATGATCAAGGATGCTACTCTGTACCATGTTGCCATGTTCCTTTACCTGTCCTACAATCTTGGAGAATCGCTACATTTGCCAATCTCTCACCTTTATAAGTGGCCAAGAATGAAACTAATAGACCCCTCCTTAACCTTCTATAGAGGACACATGATCAAGGATGCTACTCTGTACCATGTTGCCATGTTCCTTTACCTGTCCTACAATCTTGGAGAATCGCTACATTTGGAAATCTCTCACCTTTATAAGTGGCCAAGAATGAAACTAATAGACCCCTCCTTAACCTTCTATAGAGGACACATGATCAAGGATGCTACTCTGTACCATGTTGCCATGTTCCTTTACCTGTCCTACAATCTTGGAGAATCGCTACATTTGCCAATCTCTCACCTTTATAAGTGGCCAAGAATGAAACTAATAGACCCCTCCTTAACCTTCTATAGAGGACACATGATCAAGGATGCTACTCTGTACCATGTTGCCATGTTCCTTTACCTGTCCTACAATCTTGGAGAATCGCTACATTTGGAAATCTCTCACCTTTATAAGTGGCCAAGAATGAAACTAATAGACCCCTCCTTAACCTTCTATAGAGGACACATGATCAAGGATGTTACTCTGTACCATGTTGCCATGTTCCTTTACCTGTCCTACAATCTTGGAGAATCGCTACATTTGGAAATCTCTCACCTTTATAAGTGGCCAAGAATGAAACTAATAGACCCCTCCTTAACCTTCTATAGAGGACACATGATCAAGGATGCTACTCTGTACCATGTTGCCATGTTCCTTTACCTGTCCTACAATATTGGAGAATCGCTACATTTGGAAATCTCTCACCTTTATAAGTGGCCAAGAATGAGACTAATAGACCCCTCCTTAACCTTCTATAGAGGACACATGATCAAGGATGCTACTCTGTACCATGTTGCCATGTTCCTTTACCTGTCATACAATCTTGGAGAATCGCTACATTTGGAAATCTCTCACCTTTATAAGTGGCCAAGAATGAAACTAATAGACCCCTCCTTAACCTTCTATAGAGGACACATGATCAAGGATGCTACTCTGTACCATGTTGCCATGTTCCTTTACCTGTCCTACAATCTTGGAGAATCGCTACATTTGGAAATCTCTCACCTTTATAAGTGGCCAAGAATGAAACTAATAGACCCCTCCTTAACCTTCTATAGAGGACACATGATCAAGGATGCTACTCTGTACCATGTTGCCATGTTCCTTTACCTGTCCTACAATCTTGGAGAATCGCTACATTTGGAAATCTCTCACCTTTATACCTACCCAAGAGTGAAACTAATAAACCAGTCCTTAACCTTCTATAGAGGACACATGATCAAGGATGCTACTCTGTACCATGTTGCCATGTTCCTTTACCTGTCCTACAATCTTGGAGAATCGCTACATTTGGAAATCTCTCACCTTTATAAGTGGCCAAGAATGAAACTAATAGACCCCTCCTTAACCTTCTATAGAGGACACATGATCAAGGATGCTACTCTGTACCATGTTGCCATGTTCCTTTACCTGTCCTACAATCTTGGAGAATCGCTACATTTGGAAATCTCTCACCTTTATAAGTGGCCAAGAATGAAACTAATAGACCCCTCCTTAACCTTCTATAGAGGACACATGATCAAGGATGCTACTCTGTACCATGTTGCCATGTTCCTTTACCTGTCCTACAATCTTGGAGAATCGCTACATTTGGAAATCTCTCACCTTTATAAGTGGCCAAGAATGAAACTAATAGACCCCTCCTTAACCTTCTATAGAGGACACATGATCAAGGATGCTACTCTGTACCATGTTGCCATGTTCCTTTACCTGTCCTACAATCTTGGAGAATCGCTACATTTGGAAATCTCTCACCTTTATAAGTGGCCAAGAATGAAACTAATAGACCCCTCCTTAACCTTCTATAGAGGACACATGATCAAGGATGCTACTCTGTACCATGTTGCCATGTTCCTTTACCTGTCCTACAATCTTGGAGATTCGCTACATTTGGAAATCTCTCACCTTTATAAGTGGCCAAGAATGAAACTAATAGACCCTTCCTTAACCTTCTATAGAGGACACATGATCAAGGATGCTACTCTGTACCATGTTGCCATGTTCTTTTACCTGTCCTACAATCTTGGAGAATCGCTACATTTGGAAATCTCTCACCTTTATAAGTGGCCAAGAATGAAACTAATAGACCCCTCCTTAACCTTCTATAGAGGACACATGATCAAGGATGCTACTCTGTACCATGTTGCCATGTTCCTTTACCTGTCCTACAATTTTGGAGAATCGCTACATTTGGAAATCTCTCACCTTTATAAGTGGCCAAGAATGAAACTAATAGACCCCTCCTTAACCTTCTATAGAGGACACATGATCAAGGATGCTACTCTGTACCATGTTGCCATGTTCATTTACCTGTCCTACAATCTTGGAGAATCGCTACATTTGGAAATCTCTCACCTTTATAAGTGGCCAAGAATGAAACTAATAGACCCCTCCTTAACCTTCTATAGAGGACACATGATCAAGGATGCTACTCTGTACCATGTTGCCATGTTCCTTTACCTGTCCTACAATCTTGGAGAATCGCTACATTTGGAAATCTCTCACCTTTATAAGTGGCCAAGAATGAAACTAATAGACCCCTCCTTAACCTTCTATAGAGGACACATGATCAAGGATGCTACTCTGTACCATGTTGCCATGTTCCTTTACCTGTCCTACAATCTTGGAGAATCGCTACATTTGGAAATCTCTCACCTTTATACCTACCCAAGAGTGAAACTAATAAACCAATCCTTAACCTTCTATAGAGGACACATGATCAAGGATGCTACTCTGTACCATGTTGCCATGTTCCTTTACCTGTCCTACAATCTTGGAGAATCGCTACATTTGGAAATCTCTCACCTTTATAAGTGGCCAAGAATGAAACTAATAGACCCCTCCTTAACCTTCTATAGAGGACACATGATCAAGGATGCTACTCTGTACCATGTTGCCATGTTCCTTTACCTGTCCTACAATCTTGGAGAATCGCTACATTTGGAAATCTCTCACCTTTATAAGTGGCCAAGAATGAAACTAATAGACCCCTCCTTAACCTTCTATAGAGGACACATGATCAAGGATGCTACTCTGTACCATGTTGCCATGTTCCTTTACCTGTCCTACAATCTTGGAGAATCGCTACATTTGGAAATCTCTCACCTTTATAAGTGGCCAAGAATGAAACTAATAGACCCCTCCTTAACCTTCTATAGAGGACACATGATCAAGGATGCTACTCTGTACCATGTTGCCATGTTCCTTTACCTGTCCTACAATCTTGGAGAATCGCTACATTTGCCAATCTCTCACCTTTATAAGTGGCCAAGAATGAAACTAATAGACCCCTCCTTAACCTTCTATAGAGGACACATGATCAAGGATGCTACTCTGTACCATGTTGCCATGTTCCTTTACCTGTCCTACAATCTTGGAGAATCGCTACATTTGGAAATCTCTCACCTTTATAAGTGGCCAAGAATGAAACTAATAGACCCCTCCTTAACCTTCTATAGAGGACACATGATCAAGGATGTTACTCTGTACCATGTTGCCATGTTCCTTTACCTGTCCTACAATCTTGGAGAATCGCTACATTTGGAAATCTCTCACCTTTATAAGTGGCCAAGAATGAAACTAATAGACCCCTCCTTAACCTTCTATAGAGGACACATGATCAAGGATGCTACTCTGTACCATGTTGCCATGTTCCTTTACCTGTCCTACAATATTGGAGAATCGCTACATTTGGAAATCTCTCACCTTTATAAGTGGCCAAGAATGAGACTAATAGACCCCTCCTTAACCTTCTATAGAGGACACATGATCAAGGATGCTACTCTGTACCATGTTGCCATGTTCCTTTACCTGTCATACAATCTTGGAGAATCGCTACATTTGGAAATCTCTCACCTTTATAAGTGGCCAAGAATGAAACTAATAGACCCCTCCTTAACCTTCTATAGAGGACACATGATCAAGGATGCTACTCTGTACCATGTTGCCATGTTCCTTTACCTGTCCTACAATCTTGGAGAATCGCTACATTTGGAAATCTCTCACCTTTATAAGTGGCCAAGAATGAAACTAATAGACCCCTCCTTAACCTTCTATAGAGGACACATGATCAAGGATGCTACTCTGTACCATGTTGCCATGTTCCTTTACCTGTCCTACAATCTTGGAGAATCGCTACATTTGGAAATCTCTCACCTTTATACCTACCCAAGAGTGAAACTAATAAACCAATCCTTAACCTTCTATAGAGGACACATGATCAAGGATGCTACTCTGTACCATGTTGCCATGTTCCTTTACCTGTCCTACAATCTTGGAGAATCGCTACATTTGGAAATCTCTCACCTTTATAAGTGGCCAAGAATGAAACTAATAGACCCCTCCTTAACCTTCTATAGAGGACACATGATCAAGGATGCTACTCTGTACCATGTTGCCATGTTCCTTTACCTGTCCTACAATCTTGGAGAATCGCTACATTTGGAAATCTCTCACCTTTATAAGTGGCCAAGAATGAAACTAATAGACCCCTCCTTAACCTTCTATAGAGGACACATGATCAAGGATGCTACTCTGTACCATGTTGCCATGTTCCTTTACCTGTCCTACAATCTTGGAGAATCGCTACATTTGGAAATCTCTCACCTTTATAAGTGGCCAAGAATGAAACTAATAGACCCCTCCTTAACCTTCTATAGAGGACACATGATCAAGGATGCTACTCTGTACCATGTTGCCATGTTCCTTTACCTGTCCTACAATCTTGGAGAATCGCTACATTTGGATATCTCTCACCTTTATAAGTGGCCAAGAATGAAACTAATAGACCCCTCCTTAACCTTCTATAGAGGACACATGATCAAGGATGCTACTCTGTACCATGTTGCCATGTTCCTTTACCTGTCCTACAATCTTGGAGATTCGCTACATTTGGAAATCTCTCACCTTTATAAGTGGCCAAGAATGAAACTAATAGACCCTTCCTTAACCTTCTATAGAGGACACATGATCAAGGATGCTACTCTGTACCATGTTGCCATGTTCTTTTACCTGTCCTACAATCTTGGAGAATCGCTACATTTGGAAATCTCTCACCTTTATAAGTGGCCAAGAATGAAACTAATAGACCCCTCCTTAACCTTCTATAGAGGACACATGATCAAGGATGCTACTCTGTACCATGTTGCCATGTTCCTTTACCTGTCCTACAATCTTGGAGAATCGCTACATTTGGAAATCTCTCACCTTTATAAGTGGCCAAGAATGAAACTAATAGACCCCTCCTTAACCTTCCATAGAGGACACATGATCAAGGATGCTACTCTGTACCATGTTGCCATGTTCCTTTACCTGTCCTACAATCTTGGAGAATCGCTACATTTGGAAATCTCTCACCTTTATAAGTGGCCAAGAATGAAACTAATAGACCCCTCCTTAACCTTCTATAGAGGACACATGATCAAGGATGCTACTCTGTACCATGTTGCCATGTTCCTTTACCTGTCCTACAATCTTGGAGAATCGCTACATTTGGAAATCTCTCACCTTTATAAGTGGCCAAGAATGAAACTAATAGACCCCTCCTTAACCTTCCATAGAGGACACATGATCAAGGATGCTACTCTGTACCATGTTGCCATGTTCCTTTACCTGTCCTACAATCTTGGAGAATCGCTACATTTGGAAATCTCTCACCTTTATAAGTGGCCAAGAATGAAACTAATAGACCCCTCCTTAACCTTCTATAGAGGACACATGATCAAGGATGCTACTCTGTACCATGTTGCCATGTTCCTTTACCTGTCCTACAATCTTGGAGAATCGCTACATTTGGAAATCTCTCACCTTTATAAGTGGCCAAGAATGAAACTAATAGACCCCTCCTTAACCTTCTATAGAGGACACATGATCAAGGATGCTACTCTGTACCATGTTGCCATGTTCCTTTACCTGTCCTACAATCTTGGAGAATCGCTACATTTGCCAATCTCTCACCTTTATAAGTGGCCAAGAATGAAACTAATAGACCCCTCCTTAACCTTCTATAGAGGACACATGATCAAGGATGCTACTCTGTACCATGTTGCCATGTTCCTTTACCTGTCCTACAATCTTGGAGAATCGCTACATTTGGAAATCTCTCACCTTTATAAGTGGCCAAGAATGAAACTAATAGACCCCTCCTTAACCTTCTATAGAGGACACATGATCAAGGATGCTACTCTGTACCATGTTGCCATGTTCCTTTACCTGTCCTACAATCTTGGAGAATCGCTACATTTGGAAATCTCTCACCTTTATAAGTGGCCAAGAATGAAACTAATAGACCCCTCCTTAACCTTCTATAGAGGACACATGATCAAGGATGCTACTCTGTACCATGTTGCCATGTTCCTTTACCTGTCATACAATCTTGGAGAATCGCTACATTTGGAAATCTCTCACCTTTATAAGTGGCCAAGAATGAAACTAATAGACCCCTCCTTAACCTTCTATAGAGGACACATGATCAAGGATGCTACTCTGTACCATGTTGCCATGTTCCTTTACCTGTCCTACAATCTTGGAGAATCGCTACATTTGGAAATCTCTCACCTTTATAAGTGGCCAAGAATGAAACTAATAGACCCCTCCTTAACCTTCTATAGAGGACACATGATCAAGGATGCTACTCTGTACCATGTTGCCATGTTCCTTTACCTGTCCTACAATCTTGGAGAATCGCTACATTTGGAAATCTCTCACCTTTATAAGTGGCCAAGAATGAAACTAATAGACCCCTCCTTAACCTTCTATAGAGGACACATGATCAAGGATGCTACTCTGTACCATGTTGCCATGTTCCTTTACCTGTCCTACAATCTTGGAGAATCGCTACATTTTGAAATCTCTCACCTTTATAAGTGGCCAAGAATGAAACTAATAGACCCCTCCTTAACCTTCTATAGAGGACACATGATCAAGGATGCTACTCTGTACCATGTTGCCATGTTCCTTTACCTGTCATACAATCTTGGAGAATCGCTACATTTGGAAATCTCTCACCTTTATAAGTGGCCAAGAATGAAACTAATAGACCCCTCCTTAACCTTCTATAGAGGACACATGATCAAGGATGCTACTCTGTACCATGTTGCCATGTTCCTTTACGTGTCCTACAATCTTGGAGAATCGCTACATTTGCCAATCTCTCACCTTTATAAGTGGCCAAGAATGAAACTAATAGACCCCTCCTTAACCTTCTATAGAGGACACATGATCAAGGAGGCTACTCTGTACCATGTTGCCATGTTCCTTTCCCTGTCCTACAATCTTGGAGAATCGCTACATTTGCCAATCTCTCACCTTTATAAGTGGCCAAGAATGAAACTAATAGACCCCTCCTTAACCTTCTATAGAGGACACATGATCAAGGATGCTACTCTGTACCATGTTGCCATGTTCCTTTACCTGTCCTAAATCTTGGAGAATCGCTACATTTGCCAATCTCTCACCTTTATAAGTGGCCAAGAATGAAACTAATAGACCCCTCCTTAACCTTCTATAGAGGACACATGATCAAGGATGCTACTCTGTACCATGTTGCCATGTTCCTTTACCTGTCCTACAATCTTGGAGAATCGCTACATTTGCCAATCTCTCACCTTTATAAGTGGCCAAGAATGAAACTAATAGACCCCTCCTTAACCTTCTATAGAGGACACATGATCAAGGATGCTACTCTGTACCATGTTGCCATGTTCCTTTACCTGTCCTACAATCTTGGAGAATCGCTACATTTGGAAATCTCTCACCTTTATAAGTGGCCAAGAATGAAACTAATAGACCCCTCCTTAACCTTCTATAGAGGACACATGATCAAGGATGCTACTCTGTACCATGTTGCCATGTTCCTTTACCTGTCATACAATCTTGGAGAATCGCTACATTTGGAAATCTCTCACCTTTATAAGTGGCCAAGAATGAAACTAATAGACCCCTCCTTAACCTTCTATAGAGGACACATGATCAAGGATGCTACTCTGTACCATGTTGCCATGTTCCTTTACCTGTCCTACAATCTTGGAGAATCGCTACATTTGGAAATCTCTCACCTTTATAAGTGGCCAAGAATGAAACTAATAGACCCCTCCTTAACCTTCTATAGAGGACACATGATCAAGGATGCTACTCTGTACCATGTTGCCATGTTCCTTTACCTGTCCTACAATCTTGGAGAATCGCTACATTTGGAAATCTCTCACCTTTATAAGTGGCCAAGAATGAAACTAATAGACCCCTCCTTAACCTTCTATAGAGGACACATGATCAAGGATGCTACTCTGTACCATGTTGCCATGTTCCTTTACCTGTCCTACAATCTTGGAGAATCGCTACATTTGGAAATCTCTCACCTTTATAAGTGGCCAAGAATGAAACTAATAGACCCCTCCTTAACCTTCTATAGAGGACACATGATCAAGGATGCTACTCTGTACCATGTTGCCATGTTCCTTTACCTGTCATACAATCTTGGAGAATCGCTACATTTGGAAATCTCTCACCTTTATAAGTGGCCAAGAATGAAACTAATAGACCCCTCCTTAACCTTCTATAGAGGACACATGATCAAGGATGCTACTCTGTACCATGTTGCCATGTTCCTTTACGTGTCCTACAATCTTGGAGAATCGCTACATTTGCCAATCTCTCACCTTTATAAGTGGCCAAGAATGAAACTAATAGACCCCTCCTTAACCTTCTATAGAGGACACATGATCAAGGAGGCTACTCTGTACCATGTTGCCATGTTCCTTTACCTGTCCTACAATCTTGGAGAATCGCTACATTTGCCAATCTCTCACCTTTATAAGTGGCCAAGAATGAAACTAATAGACCCCTCCTTAACCTTCTATAGAGGACACATGATCAAGGATGCTACTCTGTACCATGTTGCCATGTTCCTTTACCTGTCCTAAATCTTGGAGAATCGCTACATTTGCCAATCTCTCACCTTTATAAGTGGCCAAGAATGAAACTAATAGACCCCTCCTTAACCTTCTATAGATGACACATGATCAAGGATGCTACTCTGTACCATGTTGCCATGTTCCTTTACCTGTCCTACAATCTTGGAGAATCGCTACATTTGCCAATCTCTCACCTTTATAAGTGGCCAAGAATGAAACTAATAGACCCCTCCTTAACCTTCTATAGAGGACACATGATCAAGGATGCTACTCTGTACCATGTTGCCATGTTCCTTTACCTGTCCTACAATCTTGGAGAATCGCTACATTTGCCAATCTCTCACCTTTATAAGTGGCCAAGAATGAAACTAATAGACCCCTCCTTAACCTTCTATAGAGGACACATGATCAAGGATGCTACTCTGTACAATGTTGCCATGTTCCTTTACCTGTCCTACAATCTTGGAGAATCGCTACATTTGCCAATCTCTCACCTTTATAAGTGGCCAAGAATGAAACTAATAGACCCCTCCTTAACCTTCTATAGAGGACACATGATCAAGGATGCTACTCTGTACCATGTTGCCATGTTCCTTTACCTGTCCTACAATCTTGGAGAATCGCTACATTTGCCAATCTCTCACCTTTATAAGTGGCCAAGAATGAAACTAATAGACCCCTCCTTAACCTTCTATAGAGGACACATGATCAAGGATGCTACTCTGTACCATGTTGCCATGTTCCTTTACCTGTCCTACAATCTTGGAGAATCGCTACATTTGCCAATCTCTCACCTTTATAAGTGGCCAAGAATGAAACTAATAGACCCCTCCTTAACCTTCTATAGAGGACACATGATCAAGGATGCTACTCTGTACCATGTTGCCATGTTCCTTTACCTGTCCTACAATCTTGGAGAATCGCTACATTTGGAAATCTCTCACCTTTATAAGTGGCCAAGAATGAAACTAATAGACCCCTCCTTAACCTTCTATAGAGGACACATGATCAAGGATGCTACTCTGTACCATGTTGCCATGTTCCTTTACCTGTCCTACAATCTTGGAGAATCGCTACATTTGCCAATCTCTCACCTTTATAAGTGGCCAAGAATGAAACTAATAGACCCCTCCTTAACCTTCTATAGAGGACACATGATCAAGGATGCTACTCTGTACCATGTTGCCATGTTCCTTTACCTGTCCTACAATCTTGGAGAATCGCTACATTTGCCAATCTCTCACCTTTATAAGTGGCCAAGAATGAAACTAATAGACCCCTCCTTAACCTTCTATAGAGGACACATGATCAAGGATGCTACTCTGTACCATGTTGCCATGTTCCTTTACCTGTCCTACAATCTTGGAGAATCGCTACATTTGCCAATCTCTCACCTTTATAAGTGGCCAAGAATGAAACTAATAGACCCCTCCTTAACCTTCTATAGAGGACACATGATCAAGGATGCTACTCTGTACCATGTTGCCATGTTCCTTTACCTGTCCTACAATCTTGGAGAATCGCTACATTTGCCAATCTCTCACCTTTATAAGTGGCCAAGAATGAAACTAATAGACCCCTCCTTAACCTTCTATAGAGGACACATGATCAAGGATGCTACTCTGTACCATGTTGCCATGTTCCTTTACCTGTCCTACAATCTTGGAGAATCGCTACATTTGCCAATCTCTCACCTTTATAAGTGGCCAAGAATGAAACTAATAGACCCCTCCTTAACCTTCTATAGAGGACACATGATCAAGGATGCTACTCTGTACCATGTTGCCATGTTCCTTTACCTGTCCTACAATCTTGGAGAATCGCTACATTTGGAAATCTCTCACCTTTATAAGTGGCCAAGAATGAAACTAATAGACCCCTCCTTAACCTTCTATAGAGGACACATGATCAAGGATGCTACTCTGTACCATGTTGCCATGTTCCTTTACCTGTCCTACAATCTTGGAGAATCGCTACATTTGCCAATCTCTCACCTTTATAAGTGGCCAAGAATGAAACTAATAGACCCCTCCTTAACCTTCTATAGAGGACACATGATCAAGGATGCTACTCTGTACCATGTTGCCATGTTCCTTTACCTGTCCTACAATCTTGGAGAATCGCTACATTTGCCAATCTCTCACCTTTATAAGTGGCCAAGAATGAAACTAATAGACCCCTCCTTAACCTTCTATAGAGGACACATGATCAAGGATGCTACTCTGTACCATGTTGCCATGTTCCTTTACCTGTCCTACAATCTTGGAGAATCGCTACATTTGCTAATCTCTCACCTTTATAAGTGGCCAAGAATGAAACTAATAGACCCCTCCTTAACCTTCTATAGAGGACACATGATCAAGGATGCTACTCTGTACCATGTTGCCATGTTCCTTTACCTGTCCTACAATCTTGGAGAATCGCTACATTTGCCAATCTCTCACCTTTATAAGTGGCCAAGAATGAAACTAATAGACCCCTCCTTAACCTTCTATAGAGGACACATGATCAACGATGCTACTCTGTACCATGTTGCCATGTTCCTTTACCTGTCCTACAATCTTGGAGAATCGCTACATTTGCCAATCTCTCACCTTTATAAGTGGCCAAGAATGAAACTAATAGACCCCTCCTTAACCTTCTATAGAGGACACATGATCAAGGATGCTACTCTGTACCATGTTGCCATGTTCCTTTACCTGTCCTACAATCTTGGAGAATCGCTACATTTGCCAATCTCTCACCTTTATAAGTGACCAAGAATGAAACTAATAGACCCCTCCTTAACCTTCTATAGAGGACACATGATCAAGGATGCTACTCTGTACCATGTTGCCATGTTCCTTTACCTGTCCTACAATCTTGGAGAATCGCTACATTTGCCAATCTCTCACCTTTATAAGTGGCCAAGAATGAAACTAATAGACCCCTCCTTAACCTTCTATAGAGGACACATGATCAAGGATGCTACTCTGTACCATGTTGCCATGTTCCTCTACCTGTCCTACAATCGTGGTGTCTCTCTATATTGGTCAATATCTCACCTGTATAGCTACCCAAGAGTGAAACTAATAAACCAATCCTTAACACTATATAGAAGACACATGCACAGGAATGCTACTCTGTACCATGTTGCCATGTTCCTTTACCTGTCCTACAATCTTGGAGAATCGCTACATTTGGAAATCTCTCACCTTTATAAGTGGCCAAGAATGAAACTAATAGACCCCTCCTTAACCTTCTATAGAGGACACATGATCAAGGATGCTACTCTGTACCATGTTGCCATGTTCCTTTACCTGTCCTACAATCTTGGAGAATCGCTACATTTGCCAATCTCTCACCTTTATAAGTGGCCAAGAATGAAACTAATAGACCCCTCCTTAACCTTCTATAGAGGACACATGATCAACGATGCTACTCTGTACCATGTTGCCATGTTCCTTTACCTGTCCTACCATCTTGGAGAATCGCTACATTTGCCAATCTCTCACCTTTATAAGTGGCCAAGAATGAAACTAATAGACCCCTCCTTAACCTTCTATAGAGGACACATGATCAAGGATGCTACTCTGTACCATGTTGCCATGTTCCTTTACCTGTCCTACAATCTTGGAGAATCGCTACATTTGGAAATCTCTCACCTTTATAAGTGGCCAAGAATGAAACTAATAGACCCCTCCTTAACCTTCTATAGAGGACACATGATCAAGGATGCTACTCTGTACCATGTTGCCATGTTCCTTTACCTGTCCTACAATCTTGGAGAATCGCTACATTTGGAAATCTCTCACCTTTATAAGTGGCCAAGAATGAAACTAATAGACCCCTCCTTAACCTTCTATAGAGGACACATGATCAAGGATGCTACTCTGTACCATGTTGCCATGTTCCTTTACCTGTCATACAATCTTGGAGAATCGCTACATTTGGAAATCTCTCACCTTTATAAGTGGCCAAGAATGAAACTAATAGACCCCTCCTTAACCTTCTATAGAGGACACATGATCAAGGATGCTACTCTGTACCATGTTGCCATGTTCCTTTACCTGTCCTACAATCTTGGAGAATCGCTACATTTGGAAATCTCTCACCTTTATAAGTGGCCAAGAATGAAACTAATAGACCCCTCCTTAACCTTCTATAGAGGACACATGATCAAGGATGCTACTCTGTACCATGTTGCCATGTTCCTTTACCTGTCCTACAATCTTGGAGAATCGCTACATTTGGAAATCTCTCACCTTTATAAGTGGCTAAGAATGAAACTAATAGACCCCTCCTTAACCTTCTATAGAGGACACATGATCAAGGATGCTACTCTGTACCATGTTGCCATGTTCCTTTACGTGTCCTACAATCTTGGAGAATCGCTACATTTGCCAATCTCTCACCTTTATAAGTGGCCAAGAATGAAACTAATAGACCCCTCCTTAACCTTCTATAGAGGACACATGATCAAGGAGGCTACTCTGTACCATGTTGCCATGTTCCTTTACCTGTCCTACAATCTTGGAGAATCGCTACATTTGCCAATCTCTCACCTTTATAAGTGGCCAAGAATGAAACTAATAGACCCCTCCTTAACCTTCTATAGAGGACACATGATCAAGGATGCTACTCTGTACCATGTTGCCATGTTCCTTTACCTGTCCTAAATCTTGGAGAATCGCTACATTTGCCAATCTCTCACCTTTATAAGTGGCCAAGAATGAAACTAATAGACCCCTCCTTAACCTTCTATAGATGACACATGATCAAGGATGCTACTCTGTACCATGTTGCCATGTTCCTTTACCTGTCCTACAATCTTGGAGAATCGCTACATTTGCCAATCTCTCACCTTTATAAGTGGCCAAGAATGAAACTAATAGACCCCTCCTTAACCTTCTATAGAGGACACATGATCAAGGATGCTACTCTGTACCATGTTGCCATGTTCCTTTACCTGTCCTACAATCTTGGAGAATCGCTACATTTGCCAATCTCTCACCTTTATAAGTGGCCAAGAATGAAACTAATAGACCCCTCCTTAACCTTCTATAGAGGACACATGATCAAGGATGCTACTCTGTACCATGTTGCCATGTTCCTTTACCTGTCCTACAATCTTGGAGAATCGCTACATTTGCCAATCTCTCACCTTTATAAGTGGCCAAGAATGAAACTAATAGACCCCTCCTTAACCTTCTATAGAGGACACATGATCAACGATGCTACTCTGTACCATGTTGCCATGTTCCTTTACCTGTCCTACAATCTTGGAGAATCGCTATATTTGCCAATCTCTCACCTTTATAAGTGGCCAAGAATGAAACTAATAGACCCCTCCTTAACCTTCTATAGAGGACACATGATCAAGGATGCTACTCTGTACCATGTTGCCATGTTCCTTTACCTGTCCTACAATCTTGGAGAATCGCTACATTTGCCAATCTCTCACCTTTATAAGTGGCCAAGAATGAAACTAATAGACCCCTCCTTAACCTTCTATAGAGGACACATGATCAAGGATGCTACTCTGTACCATGTTGCCATGTTCCTTTACCTGTCCTACAATCTTGGAGAATCGCTACATTTGCCAATCTCTCACCTTTATAAGTGGCCAAGAATGAAACTAATAGACCCCTCCTTAACCTTCTATAGAGGACACATGATCAAGGATGCTACTCTGTACCATGTTGCCATGTTCCTTTACCTGTCCTACAATCTTGGAGAATCGCTACATTTGGAAATCTCTCACCTTTATAAGTGGCCAAGAATGAAACTAATAGACCCCTCCTTAACCTTCTATAGAGGACACATGATCAAGGATGCTACTCTGTACCATGTTGCCATGTTCCTTTACCTGTCCTACAATCTTGGAGAATCGCTACATTTGCCAATCTCTCACCTTTATAAGTGGCCAAGAATGAAACTAATAGACCCCTCCTTAACCTTCTATAGAGGACACATGATCAAGGATGCTACTCTGTACCATGTTGTCATGTTCCTTTACCTGTCCTACAATCTTGGAGAATCGCTACATTTGCCAATCTCTCACCTTTATAAGTGGCCAAGAATGAAACTAATAGACCCCTCCTTAACCTTCTATAGAGGACACATGATCAAGGATGCTACTCTGTACCATGTTGCCATGTTCCTTTACCTGTCCTACAATCTTGGAGAATCGCTACATTTGGAAATCTCTCACCTTTATAAGTGGCCAAGAATGAAACTAATAGACCCCTCCTTAACCTTCTATAGAGGACACATGATCAAGGATGCTACTCTGTACCATGTTGCCATGTTCCTTTACCTGTCCTACAATCTTGGAGAATCGCTACATTTGCCAATCTCTCACCTTTATAAGTGGCCAAGAATGAAACTAATAGACCCCTCCTTAACCTTCTATAGAGGACACATGATCAAGGATGCTACTCTGTACCATGTTGCCATGTTCCTTTACCTGTCCTACAATCTTGGAGAATCGCTACATTTGCCAATCTCTCACCTTTATAAGTGGCCAAGAATGAAACTAATAGACCCCTCCTTAACCTTCTATAGAGGACACATGATCAAGGATGCTACTCTGTACCATGTTGCCATGTTCCTTTACCTGTCCTACAATCTTGGAGAATCGCTACATTTGCCAATCTCTCACCTTTATAAGTGGCCAAGAATGAAACTAATAGACCCCTCCTTAACCTTCTATAGAGGACACATGATCAAGGATGCTACTCTGTACCATGTTGCCATGTTCCTTTACCTGTCCTACAATCTTGGAGAATCGCTACATTTGCCAATCTCTCACCTTTATAAGTGGCCAAGAATGAAACTAATAGACCCCTCCTTAACCTTCTATAGAGGACACATGATCAAGGATGCTACTCTGTACCATGTTGCCATGTTCCTTTACCTGTCCTACAATCTTGGAGAATCGCTACATTTGCCAATCTCTCACCTTTATAAGTGGCCAAGAATGAAACTAATAGACCCCTCCTTAACCTTCTATAGAGGACACATGATCAAGGATGCTACTCTGTACCATGTTGCCATGTTCCTTTACCTGTCCTACAATCTTGGAGAATCGCTACATTTGGAAATCTCTCACCTTTATAAGTGGCCAAGAATGAAACTAATAGACCCCTCCTTAACCTTCTATAGAGGACACATGATCAAGGATGCTACTCTGTACCATGTTGCCATGTTCCTTTACCTGTCCTACAATCTTGGAGAATCGCTACATTTGCCAATCTCTCACCTTTATAAGTGGCCAAGAATGAAACTAATAGACCCCTCCTTAACCTTCTATAGAGGACACATGATCAAGGATGCTACTCTGTACCATGTTGCCATGTTCCTTTACCTGTCCTACAATCTTGGAGAATCGCTACATTTGCCAATCTCTCACCTTTATAAGTGGCCAAGAATGAAACTAATAGACCCCTCCTTAACCTTCTATAGAGGACACATGATCAAGGATGCTACTCTGTACCATGTTGCCATGTTCCTTTACCTGTCCTACAATCTTGGAGAATCGCTACATTTGCTAATCTCTCACCTTTATAAGTGGCCAAGAATGAAACTAATAGACCCCTCCTTAACCTTCTATAGAGGACACATGATCAAGGATGCTACTCTGTACCATGTTGCCATGTTCCTTTACCTGTCCTACAATCTTGGAGAATCGCTACATTTGCCAATCTCTCACCTTTATAAGTGGCCAAGAATGAAACTAATAGACCCCTCCTTAACCTTCTATAGAGGACACATGATCAACGATGCTACTCTGTACCATGTTGCCATGTTCCTTTACCTGTCCTACAATCTTGGAGAATCGCTACATTTGCCAATCTCTCACCTTTATAAGTGGCCAAGAATGAAACTAATAGACCCCTCCATAACCTTCTATAGAGGACACATGATCAAGGATGCTACTCTGTACCATGTTGCCATGTTCCTTTACCTGTCCTACAATCTTGGAGAATCGCTACATTTGCCAATCTCTCACCTTTATAAGTGACCAAGAATGAAACTAATAGACCCCTCCTTAACCTTCTATAGAGGACACATGATCAAGGATGCTACTCTGTACCATGTTGCCATGTTCCTTTACCTGTCCTACAATCTTGGAGAATCGCTACATTTGCCAATCTCTCACCTTTATAAGTGGCCAAGAATGAAACTAATAGACCCCTCCTTAACCTTCTATAGAGGACACATGATCAAGGATGCTACTCTGTACCATGTTGCCATGTTCCTCTACCTGTCCTACAATCGTGGTGTCTCTCTATATTGGTCAATATCTCACCTGTATAGCTACCCAAGAGTGAAACTAATAAACCAATCCTTAACACTATATAGAAGACACATGCACAGGAATGCTACTCTGTACCATGTTGCCATGTTCCTTTACCTGTCCTACAATCTTGGAGAATCGCTACATTTGGAAATCTCTCACCTTTATAAGTGGCCAAGAATGAAACTAATAGACCCCTCCTTAACCTTCTATAGAGGACACATGATCAAGGATGCTACTCTGTACCATGTTGCCATGTTCCTTTACCTGTCCTACAATCTTGGAGAATCGCTACATTTGCCAATCTCTCACCTTTATAAGTGGCCAAGAATGAAACTAATAGACCCCTCCTTAACCTTCTATAGAGGACACATGATCAACGATGCTACTCTGTACCATGTTGCCATGTTCCTTTACCTGTCCTACAATCTTGGAGAATCGCTACATTTGCCAATCTCTCACCTTTATAAGTGGCCAAGAATGAAACTAATAGACCCCTCCTTAACCTTCTATAGAGGACACATGATCAAGGATGCTACTCTGTACCATGTGGCCATGTTCCTTTACCTGTCCTACAATCTTGGAGAATCGCTACATTTGCCAATCTCTCACCTTTATAAGTGGCCAAGAATGAAACTAATAGACCCCTCCTTAACCTTCTATAGAGGACACATGATCAAGGATGCTACTCTGTACCATGTTGCCATGTTCCTTTACCTGTCCTACAATCTTGGAGAATCGCTACATTTGCCAATCTCTCACCTTTATAAGTGGCCAAGAATGAAACTAATAGACCCCTCCTTAACCTTCTATAGAGGACACATGATCAACGATGCTACTCTGTACCATGTTGCCATGTTCCTTTACCTGTCCTACAATCTTGGAGAATCGCTACATTTGCCAATCTCTCACCTTTATAAGTGGCCAAGAATGAAACTAATAGACCCCTCCTTAACCTTCTATAGAGGACACATGATCAAGGATGCTACTCTGTACCATGTTGCCATGTTCCTTTACCTGTCCTACAATCTTGGAGAATCGCTACATTTGCCAATCTCTCACCTTTATAAGTGGCCAAGAATGAAACTAATAGACCCCTCCTTAACCTTCTATAGAGGACACATGATCAAGGATGCTACTCTGTACCATGTTGCCATGTTCCTTTACCTGTCCTACAATCTTGGAGAATCGCTACATTTGCCAATCTCTCACCTTTATAAGTGGCCAAGAATGAAACTAATAGACCCCTCCTTAACCTTCTATAGAGGACACATGATCAAGGATGCTACTCTGTACCATGTTGCCATGTTCCTTTACCTGTCCTACAATCTTGGAGAATCGCTACATTTGCCAATCTCTCACCTTTATAAGTGGCCAAGAATGAAACTAATAGACCCCTCCTTAACCTTCTATAGAGGACACATGATCAAGGATGCTACTCTGTACCATGTTGCCATGTTCCTTTACCTGTCCTACAATCTTGGAGAATCGCTACATTTGCCAATCTCTCACCTTTATAAGTGGCCAAGAATGAAACTAATAGACCCCTCCTTAACCTTCTATAGAGGACACATGATCAAGGATGCTACTCTGTACCATGTTGCCATGTTCCTTTACCTGTCCTACAATCTTGGAGAATCGCTACATTTGGAAATCTCTCACCTTTATAAGTGGCCAAGAATGAAACTAATAGACCCCTCCTTAACCTTCTATAGAGGACACATGATCAAGGATGCTACTCTGTACCATGTTGCCATGTTCCTTTACCTGTCCTACAATCTTGGAGAATCGCTACATTTGCCAATCTCTCACCTTTATAAGTGGCCAAGAATGAAACTAATAGACCCCTCCTTAACCTTCTATAGAGGACACATGATCAAGGATGCTACTCTGTACCATGTTGCCATGTTCCTTTACCTGTACTACAATCTTGGAGAATCGCTACATTTGCCAATCTCTCACCTTTATAAGTGGCCAAGAATGAAACTAATAGACCCCTCCTTAACCTTCTATAGAGGACACATGATCAAGGATGCTACTCTGTACCATGTTGCCATGTTCCTTTACCTGTCCTACAATCTTGGAGAATCGCTATATTTGCCAATCTCTCACCTTTATAAGTGGCCAAGAATAAAACTAATAGACCCCTCCTTAACCTTCTATAGAGGACACATGATCAAGGATGCTACTCTGTACCATGTTGCCATGTTCCTCTACCTGTCCTACAATCGTGGTGTCTCTCTATATTGGTCAATATCTCACCTGTATAGCTACCCAAGAGTGAAACTAATAAACCAATCCTTAACACTATATAGAAGACACATGCACAGGAATGCTACTCTGTACCATGTTGCCATGTTCCTTTACCTGTCCTACAATCTTGGAGAATCGCTACATTTGGAAATCTCTTACCTTTATAAGTGGCCAAGAATGAAACTAATAGACCCCTCCTTAACCTTCTATAGAGGACACATGATCAAGGATGCTACTCTGTACCATGTTGCCATGTTCCTTTACCTGTCCTACAATCTTGGAGAATCGCTACATTTGCCAATCTCTCACCTTTATAAGTGGCCAAGAATGAAACTAATAGACCCCTCCTTAACCTTCTATAGAGGACACATGATCAAGGATGCTACTCTGTACCATGTTGCCATGTTCCTTTACCTGTCCTACAATCTTGGAGAATCGCTACATTTGCCAATCTCTCACCTTTATAAGTGGCCAAGAATGAAACTAATAGACCCCTCCTTAACCTTCTATAGAGGACACATGATCAAGGATGCTACTCTGTACCATGTTGCCATGTTCCTTTACCTGTCCTACAATCTTGGAGAATCGCTACATTTGGAAATCTCTCACCTTTATAAGTGGCCAAGAATGAAACTAATAGACCCCTCCTTAACCTTCTATAGAGGACACATGATCAAGGATGCTACTCTGTACCATGTTGCCATGTTCCTTTACCTGTCCTACAATCTTGGAGAATCGCTACATTTGGAAATCTCTCACCTTTATAAGTGGCCAAGAATGAAACTAATAGACCCCTCCTTAACCTTCTATAGAGGACACATGATCAAGGATGCTACTCTGTACCATGTTGCCATGTTCCTCTACCTGTCCTACAATCTTGGAGAATCGCTACATTTGCCAATCTCTCACCTTTATAAGTGGCTAAGAATGAAACTAATAGACCCCTCCTTAACCTTCTATAGAGGACACATGATCAAGGATGCTACTCTGTACCATGTTGCCATGTTCCTTTACCTGTCCTACAATCTTGGAGAATCGCTACATTTGCCAATCTCTCACCTTTATAAGTGGCCAAGAATGAAACTAATAGACCCCTCCTTAACCTTCTATAGAGGACACATGATCAAGGATGCTACTCTGTACCATGTTGCCATGTTCCTTTACCTGTACTACAATCTTGGAGAATCGCTACATTTGCCAATCTCTCACCTTTATAAGTGGCCAAGAATGAAACTAATAGACCCCTCCTTAACCTTCTATAGAGGACACATGATCAAGGATGCTACTCTGTACCATGTTGCCATGTTCCTTTACCTGTCCTACAATCTTGGAGAATCGCTATATTTGCCAATCTCTCACCTTTATAAGTGGCCAAGAATAAAACTAATAGACCCCTCCTTAACCTTCTATAGAGGACACATGATCAAGGATGCTACTCTGTACCATGTTGCCATGTTCCTCTACCTGTCCTACAATCGTGGTGTCTCTCTATATTGGTCAATATCTCACCTGTATAGCTACCCAAGAGTGAAACTAATAAACCAATCCTTAACACTATATAGAAGACACATGCACAGGAATGCTACTCTGTACCATGTTGCCATGTTCCTTTACCTGTCCTACAATCTTGGAGAATCGCTACATTTGGAAATCTCTCACCTTTATAAGTGGCCAAGAATGAAACTAATAGACCCCTCCTTAACCTTCTATAGAGGACACATGATCAAGGATGCTACTCTGTACCATGTTGCCATGTTCCTTTACCTGTCCTACAATCTTGGAGAATCGCTACATTTGGAAATCTCTCACCTTTATAAGTGGCCAAGAATGAAACTAATAGACCCCTCCTTAACCTTCTATAGAGGACACATGATCAAGGATGCTACTCTGTACCATGTTGCCATGTTACTTTACCTGTCCTACAATCTTGGAGAATCGCTACATTTGGAAATCTCTCACCTTTATAAGTGGCCAAGAATGAAACTAATAGACCCCTCCTTAACCTTCTATAGAGGACACATGATCAAGGATGCTACTCTGTACCATGTTGCCATGTTCCTCTACCTGTCCTACAATCTTGGAGAATCGCTACATTTGCCAATCTCTCACCTTTATAAGTGGCCAAGAATGAAACTAATAGACCCCTCCTTAACCTTCTATAGAGGACACATGATCAAGGATGCTACTCTGTACCATGTTGCCATGTTCCTTTACCTGTCCTACAATCTTGGAGAATCGCTACATTTGCCAATCTCTCACCTTTATAAGTGGCCAAGAATGAAACTAATAGACCCCTCCTTAACCTTCTATAGAGGACACATGATCAAGGATGCTACTCTGTACCATGTTGCCATGTTCCTTTACCTGTACTACAATCTTGGAGAATCGCTACATTTGCCAATCTCTCACCTTTATAAGTGGCCAAGAATGAAACTAATAGACCCCTCCTTAACCTTCTATAGAGGACACATGATCAAGGATGCTACTCTGTACCATGTTGCCATGTTCCTTTACCTGTCCTACAATCTTGGAGAATCGCTACATTTGGAAATCTCTCACCTTTATAAGTGGCCAAGAATGAAACTAATAGACCCCTCCTTAACCTTCTATAGAGGACACATGATCAAGGATGCTACTCTGTACCATGTTGCCATGTTCCTCTACCTGTCCTACAATCGTGGTGTCTCTCTATATTGGTCAATATCTCACCTGTATAGCTACCCAAGAGTGAAACTAATAAACCAATCCTTAACACTATATAGAAGACACATGCACAGGAATGCTACTCTGTACCATGTTGCCATGTTCCTTTACCTGTCCTACATTCTTGGAGAATCGCTACATTTGGAAATCTCTTACCTTTATAAGTGGCCAAGAATGAAACTAATAGACCACTCCTTAACCTTCTATAGAGGACACATGATCAAGGATGCTACTCTGTACCATGTTGCCATGTTCCTTTACCTGTCCTACAATCTTGGAGAATCGCTACATTTGCCAATCTCTCACCTTTATAAGTGGCCAAGAATGAAACTAATAGACCCCTCCTTAACCTTCTATAGAGGACACATGATCAAGGATGCTACTCTGTACCATGTTGCCATGTTCCTTTACCTGTCCTACAATCTTGGAGAATCGCTACATTTGCCAATCTCTCACCTTTATAAGTGGCCAAGAATGAAACTAATAGACCCCTCCTTAACCTTCTATAGAGGACACATGATCAAGGATGCTACTCTGTACCATGTTGCCATGTTCCTTTACCTGTCCTACAATCTTGGAGAATCGCTACATTTGGAAATCTCTCACCTTTATAAGTGGCCAAGAATGAAACTAATAGACCCCTCCTTAACCTTCTATAGAGGACACATGATCAAGGATGCTACTCTGTACCATGTTGCCATGTTCCTTTACCTGTCCTACAATCTTGGAGAATCGCTACATTTGGAAATCTCTCACCTTTATAAGTGGCCAAGAATGAAACTAATAGACCCCTCCTTAACCTTCTATAGAGGACACATGATCAAGGATGCTACTCTGTACCATGTTGCCATGTTCCTCTACCTGTCCTACAATCTTGGAGAATCGCTACATTTGCCAATCTCTCACCTTTATAAGTGGCTAAGAATGAAACTAATAGACCCCTCCTTAACCTTCTATAGAGGACACATGATCAAGGATGCTACTCTGTACCATGTTGCCATGTTCCTTTACCTGTCCTACAATCTTGGAGAATCGCTACATTTGCCAATCTCTCACCTTTATAAGTGGCCAAGAATGAAACTAATAGACCCCTCCTTAACCTTCTATAGAGGACACATGATCAAGGATGCTACTCTGTACCATGTTGCCATGTTCCTTTACCTGTCCTACAATCTTGGAGAATCGCTACATTTGCCAATCTCTCACCTTTATAAGTGGCTAAGAATGAAACTAATAGACCCCTCCTTAACCTTCTATAGAGGACACATGATCAAGGATGCTACTCTGTACCATGTTGCCATGTTCCTTTACCTGTCCTACAATCTTGGAGAATCGCTACATTTGCCAATCTCTCACCTTTATAAGTGGCCAAGAATGAAACTAATAGACCCCTCCTTAACCTTCTATAGAAGACACATGATCAAGGATGCTACTCTGTACGATTTTGCCACGTTTCTATACCAGTCCTACAATAGTGGTGTCTCTTTATATTTGCCAAACTCTCACCTTTATGGGTACCCAGGAATGGAACTAATAAACTCCTCCATAACCTTATATAGAAGACACATGCAAAGGACTGTTACTCTGTACCATGTTCCTCTACCTGTCCGACATTAGTAGTGTCACTCTATATTTACTAAGCTCTCACCTTTATGGGTGACCAGGTATGAAACTACAAACCCCTCCATAAGCTATATAAAAGACAAATGTACGGGACTGAGTGAAACTAATACTGAGCCCCTCCCTTACCTTATATAGAATACATATGTACAGGACTACTAATGTGTACAATGTTGCAATGTTCATCTACCTGTTCTACAATCGTTGTCTATCTCTAATTTTGCCAAACTGTCACCGTTATGGGTCCACAGGAATGAAAATAATAGAACCCTTCTTAAACTTATATAGAGGACACATGATCAGGCATGCTACTCTGTACCATGTTGCCATGTTCCTTTACCTGTCCTACAATCGAGGTGTCTCTCTCTCTACTTGCCAAACCCTCATCCTTATAGGTGCCCAAAAATGAAACTAAAAACCACTCCATAACCTTATATAGAGGGCACATCCAGAATAATGCTACTCTGTACCATGTTGCCATTTTCCTCTACCTGTCCTACAATCGTGGTGTCTCTCAATATTTCCCCAAAACCGATCTTTATAGCTACCCAAGAGTGATATTAATATACCCATCCTTTATCTTATATAGAAAGACACATGCACAGGAATGCTACTCTGTACCATGTTGCCATTTTCGTCTTCCAGTAATACAATCGTGGTGTCTCTCTATATTTGCCAATATCTCACCTTTATAGCTACCCAAGAGTGATATTAATATACCCATCCTTTACCTTATATAGAAGACACATGCACAGGAATGCTACTCTGTACCATGTTGCCATTTTCGTCTTCCAGTAATACAATCGTGGTGTCTCTCTATATTTCCCAAAAATCGATCTTTATAGCTACCCAAGAGTGATATTAATATACCCATCCTTTACCTTATATAGAAGACACATGCACAGGAATGCTACTCTGTACCATGTTGCCATTTTCGTCTTCCAGTAATACAATCGTGGTGTCTCTTTATATTTACTAATTTCTCACCTTTATAGCTACCCAATAGTGAAACTAATAAACCAATCCTCAACATTATATAGAGGGCACATGATGAGGGATGCTAATCTGTACCATGTTGCCATTTTCCTTTACCTGTCCTACAATCGTGGTGTCTCTCTATATTTCCCAAAAACCGATCTTTATAGCTACCCAAGAGTGATATTAATATACCCATCCTTTACCTTATATAGAAGACACATGCACAGGAATGCTAATCTGTACCATGTTGCCATTTTCGTCTTCCAGTAATACAATCGTGGTGTCTCTTTATATTTACTAATTTCTCACCTTTATAGCTTCCCAATAGTGAAACTAATAAACCAATCCTTAATATTATATAGAGGGCACATGATGAGGGATGCTACTCTGTACCATGTTGCCATTTTCCTTTACCTGTCCTACAATCGTGGTGTCTCTCTATATTTGCCAATATCTCACCTTTATAGCTACCCAAGAGTGATATTAATATACCCATCCTTTACCTTATATAGAAGACACATGCACAGGAATGCTACTCTGTACCATGTTGCCATTTTCGTCTTCCAGTAATACAATCGTGGTGTCTCTTTATATTTACTAATTTCTCACCTTTATAGCTACCCAATAGTGAAACTAATAAACCAATCCTTAACATTATATAGAAGACACATGCACAGGAATGCTACTCTGTACCATGCTGCCATTTTCGTCTTCCAGTAATACAATCGTGGTGTCTCTTTATATTTACTAATTTCTCACCTTTATAGCTACCCAATAGTAAAACTAATAAACCAATCCTTAACATTATATAGAGGGCACATGATGAGGAATACTACTCAGTACAATGTTTCCATTCTCCTTTACCTGTCCTACAATCGTGGTGTCTCTCTATATTTGCCAATATCTCACCTTTATAGCTACCCAAGAGTGATATTAATATACCCATCCTTTACCTTATATAGAAGACACATGCAGAGGAATACTACTCTGTACAATGTTTCCATTTTCCTTTACCTGTCCCACAATCGTGGTGTCTCTCTATATTTGCCAATATCTCACCTTTATAGCTACCCAAGAGTGATATTAATATACCCATCCTTTACCTTATATAGAAGACACATGCACAGGAATGCTACTCTGTACCATGTTGCCATTTTCGTCTTCCAGTAATACAATCGTGGTGTCTCTTTATATTTACTAATTTCTCACCTTTATAGCTACCCAATAGTGAAACTAATAAACCAATCCTTAACCTTATATAGAGGGCACATGATGAGGGATGCTACTCTGTACAATGTTTCCATTTTCCTCTACCTGTCCTACAATCGCGGTGTCTCTCTATATTTGCCAATATCTCACCTTTATAGCTACCCAAGAGTGATATTAATATACCCATCCTTTACCTTATATAGAAGACACATGCACATTAATGCTACTCTGTACCATGTTGCCATTTTCGTCTTCCAGTAATACAATCGTGGTGTCTCTTTATATTTACTAATTTCTCACCTTTATAGCTACCCAATAGTGAAACTAATAAACCAATCCTTAACATTATATAGACGACACCTGCACAGGAATGCTACTCTGTACCATGTTCCCATTTTCGTCTTCCAGTAATACAATCGTGGTGTCTCTTTATATTTACTAATTTCTCACCTTCATAGCTACCCAATAGTGTAACTAATAAACCAATCCTTAACCTTATATAGAGGGCACATGATGAGGGATGCTACTCTGTACAATGTTTCCATTTTCCTCTACCTGTCCTACAATCGTGGTGTCTCTCTATATTGGCCAATATCTCACCTCTATAGCTACCCAAGAGTGATATTAATATACCCATCCTTTACCTTATATAGAAGACACATGCACAGGAATGCTACTCTGTACCATGTTGCCATTTTCGTCTTCCAGTAATACAATCGTGGTGTCTCTTTATATTTACTAATTTCTCACCTTTATAGCTACCCAATAGTGAAAGTAATAAACCAATCCTTAACATTATATAGAGGGCACATGATGAGGGATGCTACTCTGTACCATGTTGCCATTTTCCTTTACCTGTCCTACAATCGTGGTGTCTCTCTATATTTGCCTATATCTCACCTTTATAGCTACCCAAGAGTGATATTAATATACCCATCCTTTACCTTATGTAGAAGACACATGCACAGGAATGCTACTCTGTACCATGTTGCCATTTTCGTCTTCCAGTAATACAATCGTGGTGTCTCTTTATATTTACTAATTTCTCACCTTTATAGCTACCCAATAGTGAAACTAATAAACCAATCCTTAACATTATATAGAAGACACATGCACAGGAATGCTACTCTGTACCATGTTGCCATTTTCGTCTTCCAGTAATACAATCGTGGTGTCTCTTTATATTGACTAATTTCTCACCTTTATAGCTACCCAATAGTGAAACTAATAAACCAATCCCTAACATTATTTAGAAGACACATGCACAGGAATGCTACTCTGTACCATGTTGCCATTTTCGTCTTCCAGTAAAACAATCGTGGTGTCTCTTTATATTTACTAATTTCTCACCTTTATAGCTACCCAATAGTGAAACTAATAAACCAATCCTTAACATTATATAGAGGGCACAAGATGAGGGATGCTACTCTGTACCATGTTGCCATTTTCCTTTACCTGTCCTACAATCATGGTGTCTCTCTATATTTGCCAATATCTCACCTTTATAGCTACCCAAGAGTGATATTAATATACCCATCCTTTACCTTATATAGAAGACACATGCAGAGGAATACTACTCTGTACAATGTTTCCATTTTCCTTTACCTGTCCTACAATCGTGGTGTCTCTCTATATTTGCCAATATCTCACCTTTATAGCTACCCAAGAGTGATATTAATATACCCATCCTTTACCTTATATAGAAGACACATGCACAGGAATGCTACTCTGTACCATGTTTCCATTTCCCTCTACCTGTCCTACAATCGTGGTGTCTCTCTATATTTCCCAAAAACCGATCTTTATAGCTACCCAAGAGTGATATTAATATACCCATCCTTTACCTTATATAGAAGACACATGCACAGGAATGCTACTTTGTACCATGTTGCCATTTTCGTCTTCCAGTAATACAATCGTGGTGTCTCTCTATATTTCCCAAAAACCGATCTTTATAGCTACCCAAGAGTGATATTAATATACCCATCCTTTACCTTATATAGAAGACACTTGCACAGGAATGCTACTTTGTACCATGTTGCCATTTTCGTCTTCCAGTAATACAATCGTGGTGTCTCTTTATATTTACTAATTTCTCACCTTTATAGCTACCCAATAGTGAAACTAATAAACCAATCCTTAACATTATATAGAAGACACATGCACAGGAATGCTACTCTGTACCATGTTGCTATTTTCGTCTTCCAGTAATACAATCGTGGTGTCTCTCTATATTTGCCAATATCTCACCTTTATAGCTACCCAAGAGTGATATTAATATACCCATCCTTTACCTTATATAGAAGACACATGCACAGGAATGCTACTCTGTACCATGTTGCCACTTTCGTCTTCCAGTAATACAATCGTGGTGTCTCTTTATATTTACTAATTTCTCACCTTTATAGCTACCCAATAGTGAAACTAATAAACCAATCCTTAACATTATATAGAGGGCACATGATGAGGGATGCTACTCTGTACCATGTTGCCATTTTCCTTTACCTGTCCTACAATCGTGGTGTCTCTCTATATTTGCCAATATCTCACCTTTATAGCTACCCAAGAGTGATAATAATATACCCATCCTTTACCTTATATAGAAGACACATGCACAGGAATGCTACTCTGTACCACGTTTCCATTTCCCTCTACCTGTCCTACAATCGTGGTGTCTCTCTATATTTCCCAAAAACCCATCTTTATAGCTACCCAAGAGTGATATTAATATACCCATCCTTTACCTTATATAGAAGACACATGCACAGGAATGCTACTTTGTACCATGTTGCCATTTTCGTCTTCCAGTAATACAATCGTGGTGTCTCTCTATATTTCCCAAAAACCGATCTTTATAGCTACCCAAGAGTGATATTAATATACCCATCCTTTACCTTATATAGAAGACACTTGCACAGGAATGCTACTTTGTACCATGTTGCCATTTTCGTCTTCCAGTAATACAATCGTGGTGTCTCTCTATATTTCCCCAAAACCGATCTTTATAGCTACCCAAGAGTGATATTAATATACCCATCCTTTACCTTATATGGAAGACACATGCACAGGAATGCTACTCTGTACCATGTTGCCATGTTCACCTACCTGTTCTACAATCGTTGTCTATCTCTAATTTTGCTAAACTGTCACCGTTATGGGTGCCCAGGAATGAAACTAATAGAACCCTTCTTAAAGTTATATAGAGGACACATGATCAGGCATGCTACTCTGTACCATGTTGCCATGTTCCTTTACCTGTCCTACAATCGAGGTGTCTCTCTCTCTATTTGCCAAACCCTCATCTTTATAGGTGCCCAAAAATGAAACTAAAAACCACTCCCTAACCTTATATAGAGGACACATGATCATTGATGCTACTCTGTACCATGTTGCCATGTTCCTTTACCTGTCCTACAATCGAGGTGTCTCTCTCTCTATTTGCCAAACCCTCATCTTTATAGGTGCCCAAAAATGAAACTAAAAACCACTCCCTAACCTTATATAGAGGACACATGATCATTGATGCTACTCTGTACCATGTTGCCATGTTCCTTTACCTGTCCTACAATCGAGGTGTCTCTCTCTCTCTATTTGCCAAACCCTCATCTTTATAGGTGCCCAAAAATGAAACTAAAAACCACTCCCTAACCTTATATAGAGGACACATGATCAGGCGTGCTACTCTGTACCATGTTGCCATGTTCCTTTACCTGTCCTACAATCGAGGTGTCTCTCTCTCTCTATTTGCCAAACCCTCATCTTTATAGGTGCCCAAAAATGAAACTAAAAACCACTCCCTAACCTTATATAGAGGACACATGATCAGGCGTGCTACTCTGTACCATGTTGCCATGTTCCTTTACCTGTCCTACAATCGAGGTGTCTCTCTCTCTCTATTTGCCAAACCCTCATCTTTATAGGTGCCCAAAAATGAAACTAAAAACCACTCCCTAACCTTATATAGAGGACACATGATCATTGATGCTACTCTGTACCATGTTGCCATATTCCTTTACCTGTCCTACAATCGAGGTGTCTCTCTCTCTATTTGCCAAACCCTCATCTTTATAGGTGCCCAAAAATGAAACTAAAAACCACTCCCTAACCTTATATAGAGGACACATGATCATTGATGCTACTCTGTACCATGTTGCCATGTTCCTTTACGTGTCCTACAATCGAGGTGTCTCTCTCTCTATTTGCCAAACCCTCATCTTTATAGGTGCCCAAAAAAAAAAAAAACTAAAAACCACTCCATAACCTTATATAGAAGGCACATCTAGAATAATGCTACTCTGTACCATGTTGCCATGTTCCTTTACCTGTCCTACAATCGTGGTGTCTCTCTATATTTCCCAAAAACCGATCTTTATAGCTACCCAAGAGTGATATTAATATACCCATCCTTTACCTCATATAGAAGACACATGCACAGGAATGCTACTTTGCACCATGTTGCCATTTTCGTCTTCCAGTAGTACAATCGTGATGTCTCTCTATATTTACCAAAAACCGATCTTTATAGCTACCCAAGAGTGATATTAATATACCCATCCTTTACCTTATATAGAAGACACATGCACAGGAATGCTACTTTGTACCATGTTGCCATTTTCGTCTTCCAGTAATACAATCGTGATGTCTCTCTATATTTACCAAAAACCGATCTTTATAGCTACCCAAGAGTGATATTAATATACCCATGCTTTACCTTATATAGAAGACACATGCACAGGAATGCTACTTTGTACCATGTTGCCATTTTCGTCTTCCAGTAATACAATCGTGATGTCTCTCTATATTTACCATAAACCGATCTTTATAGCTACCCAAGAGTGATATTAATATAACCATCCTTTACCTTATATAGAAGACACATGCACAGGAATGCTACTTTGTACCATGTTGCCATTTTCGTCTTCCAGTAATACAATCGTGGTGTCTCTCTATATTTGCCAATATCTCACCCTTATAGCTACCCAAGACTAAAACTTATAAACCAATCTTTAACCTTATATAGAGGGCACATGATGAAGGATGCTACTCTGTACCATGTTTCCATTTTCCTTTATCTGTCCTACAATCGTGGTGTCTCTATATATTTGCCAATATCTCACCTGTATAGCTACCCAAGAGTAAAACTAATAAACCAATCCTTAACATTATATAGAGGACACATGATCAAGGATGCTACTCTGTACGATTTTGCCACGTTCCTCTACCAGTCCTACAATTGTGAAGTCTCTTTATATTTGCCAATTTCTCACCGTTATAGCTACCCAATAGTGAAACTAATAAACCAATCCTTAACACTATATAGAAGACACATGCACAGGAATGCTACTCTGTACCATGTTGCCATGTTCCTTTACCTGTCCTACAATCTTGGAGAATCGCTACATTTGCCAATCTCTCACCTTTATAAGTGGCCAAGAATGAAACTAATAGACCCCTCCTTAACCTTCTATAGAGGACACATGATCAAGGATGCTACTCTGTACGATTTTGCCACGTTCCTCTACCAGTCCTACAATTGTGGTGTCTCTTTATATTTGCCATTTCTCACCGTTATAGCTACCCAATAGTGAAACTAATAAACCAATCCTTAACATTATATAGAGGACACATGATCAAGGATGCTACTCTGTACGATTTTGCCACGTTCCTCTACCAGTCCTACAATTGTGGTGTCTCTTTATATTTGCCAATTTCTCACCGTTATAGCTACCCAATAGTGAAACTAATAAACCAATACTTAACATTATATAGAAGACACATGATCAAGGATGCTACTCTGTACGATTTTGCCACGTTCCTCTACCAGTCCTACAATTTTGGTGTCTCTTTATATTTGCCAATTTCTCACCGTTATAGCTACCCAATAGTGAAACTAATAAACCAATCCTTAAAACTATATAGAAGACACATGCACATAAATGCTACTCTGTACCATGTTGCCATATTCTTTACCTGTCCTACAATCTTGGAGCATCGCTACATTTGCCAATATCTCACCTGTATACCTACCCAAGAGTGAAACTAATAAACCAATCCTTAACACTATATAGAAGACACATGCACATAAATGCTACTCTGTACCATGTTGCCATATTCCTTTACCTGACCTACAATCTTGGAGAATCGCTACATTTGCCAATCTCTCACCTTTATAAGTGGCCAAGAATGAAACTAATAGACCCCTCCTTAACCTTATATAGAGGACACATGATCAAGGATGCTACTCTGTACCATGTTGCCATGTTCCTCTACCTGTTCTAAAATCGTGGTGTCTCTATATATTGGTCCATATCTCACCTGTATAGCTACCCAAGAGTGAAACTAATAAGCCAATCCTTAACACTATATAGAAGACACATGCACAGGAATGCTACTCTGTACCATGTTGCCATGATCCTCTACCTGTCCTACAATCGTGGTGTCTCTATATATTGGTCAATATCTCACCTGTATAGCTACCCAAGAGTGAAACTAATAAACCAATCCTTAACACTATATAGAAGACACATGCACATAAATGCTACTCTGTACCATGTTGCCATGTTCCTCTACCTGTCCTACAATCGTGGTGTCTCTATATATTGGTCAATATCTCACCTGTATACCTACCCAAGAGTGAAACTAATAAACCAATCCTTAACACTATATAGAAGCCACATGCACATAAATGCTACTCTGTACCATGTTGCCATATTCCTTTACCTGTCCTACTATCTTGGAGCATCGCTACATTTGCCAATATTTCATCTGTATACCTACCCAAGAGTGAAACAAATAAACCAATCCTTAACACTATATAGAAGACACATGCACATAAATGCTACTCTGTACCATGTTGCCATATTCCCTTACCTGTCCTACTATCTTGGAGCATCGCTACATTTGCCAATATCTCACCTGTATACCTACCCAAGAGTGAAACTAATAAACCAATCCTTAACACTATATAGAAGACACATGCACATAAATGCTACTCTGTACCATGTTGCCATATTCCTTTACCTGACCTACAATCTTGGAGAATCGCTACATTTGCCAATCTCTCACCTTTATAAGTGGCCAAGAATGAAACTAATAGACCCCTCCTTAACCTTATATAGAGGACACATGATCAAGGATGCTACTCTGTACCATGTTGCCATGTTCCTCTACCTGTTCTACAATCGTGGTGTCTCTATATATTGGTCCATATCTCACCTGTATAGCTACCCAAGAGTGAAACTAATAAGCCAATCCTTAACACTATATAGAAGACACATGCACAGGAATGCTACTCTGTACTATGTTGCCATGTTCCTCTACCTGTCCTACAATCGTGGTGTCTCTATATATTGGTCAATATCTCACCTGTATAGCTACCCAAGAGTGAAACTAATAAACCAATCCTTAACACTATATAGAAGACACATGCACATAAATGCTACTCTGTACCATGTTGCCATGTTCCTCTACCTGTCCTACAATCGTGGTGTCTCTATATATTGATCAATATCTCACCTGTATACCTACCCAAGAGTGAAACTAATAAACCAATCCTTAACACTATATAGAAGACACATGCACATAAATGCTACTCTGTACCATGTTGCCATGTTCCTCTACCTGTCCTACAATCGTGGTGTCTCTATATATTGGTCAATATCTCACCTGCATACCTACCCAAGAGTGAAACTAATAAACCAATCCTTAACACTATATAGAAGACACATGCACATAAATGCTACTCTGTACCATGTTGCCATGTTCCTCTACCTGTCCTACAATCGTGGTGTCTCTATATATTGGTCAATATCTCACCTGTATACCTACCCAAGAGTGAAACTAATAAACCAATCCTTAACACTATATAGAAGACACATGCACAGGAATGCTACTCTGTACAATGTTGCCATGTTCCTTTACCTGTCCTACAATCGTGGTGTCTCTATATATTGGTCAATATCTCACCTGTATACCTACCCAAGAGTGAAACTAATAAACCAATCCTTAACACTATATAGAAGACACATGCACAGGAATGCTACTCTGTACCATGTTGCAATGTTCCTCTACCTGTCCTACAATCGTGGTGTCTCTATATATTGGTCAATATCTCACCTGTATACCTACCCAAGAGTGAAAGTAATAAACCAATCCTTAACACTATATAGAAGACACATGCACATAAATGCTACTCTGTACCATGTTGCCATGTTCCTCTACCTGTCCTACAATCGTGGTGTCTCTATATATTGGTCAATATCTCACCTGTATACCTACCCAAGAGTGAAACTAATAAACCAATCCTTAACACTATATAGAAGACACATGCACAGGAATGCTACTCTGTACCATGTTGCCATGTTCCTCTACCTGTCCTACAATCGTGGTGTCTCTATATATTGGTCAATATCTCACCTGTATACCTACCCAAGCGTGAAAGTAATAAACCAATCCTTAACACTATATAGAAGACACATGCACATAAATGCTACTCTGTACAATGTTGCCATGTTCCTTTACCTGTCCTACAATCGTGGTGTCTCTATATATTGGTCAATATCTCACCTGTATACCTACCCAAGAGTGAAACTAATAAACCAATCCTTAACACTATATAGAAGACACATGCACATAAATGCTACTCTGTACAATGTTGCCATGTTCCTTTACCTGTCCTACAATCGTGGTGTCTCTATATATTGGTCAATATCTCACCTGTATACCTACCCAAGAGTGAAACTAATAAACCAATCCTTAACACTATATAGAAGACACATGCACATAAATGCTACTCTGTACAATGTTGCCATGTTCCTTTACCTGTCCTACAATCGTGGTGTCTCTATATATTGGTCAATATCTCACCTGTATACCTACCCAAGAGTGAAACAAATAAACCAACCCTTAACACTATATAGAAGACACATGCACAGGAATGCTACTCTGTACCATGTTGCCATGTTCCTTTACCTGTCCTACATTCGTGGTGTCTCTATATTTTGGTCAATATCTCACCTGTATACCTACCCAAGAGTGAAACTAATAAACCAAACCTTAACACTATATAGAAGACACATGCAAAGGAATGCTACTCTGTACCATGTTGCCATGTTTCTTTACCTGTCCTACAATCGTGGTGTCTCTATATTTTGGTCAATATCTCACCTGTATACTTACCCAAGAGTGAAACTAATAAACCAATCCTTAACACTATATAGAAGACACATGCAAAGGAATGCTACTCTGTACCATGTTGCCATGTTCCTTTACCTGTCCTACATTCGTGGTGTCTCTATATTTTGGTCAATATCTCACCTGTATACTTACCCAAGAGTGAAACTAATAAACCAATCCTTAACACTATATAGAAGACACATGCACAGGAATGCTACTCTGTACCATGTTGCCATGTTCCTTTACCTGTCCTACATTCGTGGTGTCTCTATATTTTGGTCAATATCTCACCTGTATACTTACCCAAGAGTGAAACTAATAAACCAATCCTTAACACTATATAGAAGACACATGCAAAGGAATGCTACTCTGTACCATGTTGCCATGTTTCTTTACCTGTCCTACAATCGTGGTGTCTCTATATATTGGTCAATATCTCACCTGTATAGCTACCCAAGAGTGAAACTAATAAACCAATCCTTAACACTATATAGAAGACACATGCACAGGAATGCTACTCTGTACAATGTTGCCATGTTCCTTTACCTGTCCTACAATCGTGGTGTCTCTATATATTGGTCAATATCTCACCTGTATACCTACCCAAGAGTGAAACTAATAAACCAATCCTTAACACTATATAGAAGACACATGCACAGGAATGCTACTCTGTACCATGTTGCAATGTTCCTC
Organism: Prosapia bicincta; assembly: GCA_036971475.1. NCBI lineage: Eukaryota > Metazoa > Arthropoda > Insecta > Hemiptera > Cercopidae > Prosapia > Prosapia bicincta. The sequence goes on from JBAIZL010000005.1 coordinate 226,506,138, forward strand.
TACCTGTCCTACATTCGTGGTGTCTCTATATATTGGTCAATATCTCACCTGTATACCTACCCAAGAGTGAAAGTAATAAACCAATCCTTAACACTATATAGAAGACACATGCACATAAATGCTACTCTGTACCATGTTGCCATGTTCCTCTACCTGTCCTACAATCGTGGTGTCTCTATATATTGGTCAATATCTCACCTGTATACCTACCCAAGAGTGAAACTAATAAACCAATCCTTAACACTATATAGAAGACACATGCACAGGAATGCTACTCTGTACCATGTTGCCATGTTCCTCTACCTGTCCTACAATCGTGGTGTCTCTATATATTGGTCAATATCTCACCTGTATACCTACCCAAGCGTGAAAGTAATAAACCAATCCTTAACACTATATAGAAGACACATGCACATAAATGCTACTCTGTACAATGTTGCCATGTTCCTTTACCTGTCCTACAATCGTGGTGTCTCTATATATTGGTCAATATCTCACCTGTATACCTACCCAAGAGTGAAACTAATAAACCAATCCTTAACACTATATAGAAGACACATGCACAGGAATGCTACTCTGTACCATGTTGCCATGTTCCTTTACCTGTCCTACAATCGTGGTGTCTCTATATATTGGTCAATATCTCACCTGTATACCTACCCAAGAGTGAAACAAATAAACCAATCCTTAACACTATATAGAAGACACATGCACAGGAATGCTACTCTGTACCATGTTGCCATGTTCCTTTACCTGTCCTACATTCGTGGTGTCTCTATATTTTGGTCAATATCTCACCTGTATACCTACCCAAGAGTGAAACTAATAAACCAAACCTTAACACTATATAGAAGACACATGCAAAGGAATGCTACTCTGTACCATGTTGCCATGTTTCTTTACCTGTCCTACAATCGTGGTGTCTCTATATTTTGGTCATTATCTCACCTGTATACTTACCCAAGAGTGAAACTAATAAACCAATCCTTAACACTATATAGAAGACACATGCAAGGAATGCTACTCTGTACCATGTTGCCATGTTCCTTTACCTGTCCTACATTCGTGGTGTCTCTATATTTTGGTCAATATCTCACCTGTATACTTACCCAAGAGTGAAACTAATAAACCAATCCTTAACACTATATAGAAGACACATGCACAGGAATGCTACTCTGTACCATGTTGCCATGTTCCTTTACCTGTCCTACATTCGTGGTGTCTCTATATTTTGGTCAATATCTCACCTGTATACTTACCCAAGAGTGAAACTAATAAACCAATCCTTAACACTATATAGAAGACACATGCAAAGGAATGCTACTCTGTACCATGTTGCCATGTTTCTTTACCTGTCCTACAATCGTGGTGTCTCTATATATTGGTCAATATCTCACCTGTATACCTACCCTAGAGTGAAACTAATAAAACAATCCTTAACACTATATAGAAGACACATGCACATAAATGCTACTCTGTACCATGTTGCCATATTCCTTTACCTGTACTACAATCTTGGAGAATCGCTACATTTGCCAATCTCTCACCTTTATAAGTGGCCAAGAATGAAACTAATAGACCCCTCCTTAACCTTCTATAGAGGACACATGATCAAGGATGCTACTCTGTAAGATTTTGCCACGTTCCTCTACCAGTCCTACAATTGTGGTGTCTCTTTATATTTGCCAATTTCTCACCGTTATAGCTACCCAATAGTGAAACTAATAAATCAATCCTTAACATTATATAGAGGACACATGATCAAGGATGCCACTCTGTACGATTTTGCTACGTTCCTCTACCAGACCTACAATTGTGGTGTCTCTTTATATTTGCCAATTTCTCACCGTTATAGCTACCCAATAGTGAAACTAATAAACCAATCCTTAACATTATATAGAGGACACATGATCAAGGATGCTACTCTGTACGATTTTGCCATGTTCCTCTACCAGTCCTACAATTGTGGTGTCTCTTTATATTTGCCAATTTCTCACCGTTATAGCTACCCAATAGTGAAACTAATAAACCAATCCTTAACATTATATAGAGGACACATGATCAAGGATGCTACTCTGTACGATTTTGCCACGTTCCTCTACCAGTCCTACAATTGTGGTGTCTCTTTATATTTGCCAATTTCTCACCGTTATAGCTACCCAATAGTGAAACTAATAAACCAATCCTTAACATTATATAGAGGACACATGATCAAGGATGCTACTCTGTACGATTTTGCCACTTTCCTCTACCAGTCCTACAATTGTGGTGTCTCTTTATATTTGCCAATTTCTCACCGTTATAGCTACCCAATAGTGAAACTAATAAACCAATCCTTAACATTATATAGAGGACACATGATCAAGGATGCTACTCTGTACGATTTTGCCACGTTCCTCTACCAGTCCTACAATTGTGGTGTCTCTTCATATTTGCCAATTTCTCACCGTTATAGCTAACCGATAGTGAAACTAATAAACCAATCCTTAACATTATATAGAGGACACATGATCAAGGATGCTACTCTGTACGATTTTGCCACGTTCCTCTACCAGTCCTACAATTGTGGTGTCTCTTTATATTTGCCAATTTCTCACCGTTATAGCTAACCGATAGTGAAACTAATAAACCAATCCTTAACATTATATAGAGGACACATGATCAAGGATGCTACTCTGTACGATTTTGCCACGTTCCTCTACCAGTCCTACAATTGTGGTGTCTCTTTATATTTGCCAATTTCTCACCGTTATAGCTACCCAATAGTGAAAATAATAAATCAATCCTTAACATTATATAGAGGACACATGATCAAGGATGCTACTCTGTACGATTTTGCCACGTTCCTGTACCAGTCCTACAATTGTGGTGTCTCTTTATATTTGCCAATTTCTCACCGTTATAGCTACCCAATAGTGAAACTAATAAACCAATCCTTAACACTAATAGAAGACACATGCACATAAATGCTACTCTGTACCATGTTGCCATGTTCCTCTACCTGTCCTACAATCGTGGTGTCTCTATATATTGGTCAATATCTCACCTGTATACCTACCCAAGAGTTAAACTAATAAACCAATCCTTAACACTATATAGAAGACACATGCACATAAATGCTACTCTGTACCATGTTGCCATATTCCTTTACCTGTCCTACAATCTTGGAGAATCGCTACATTTGCCAATCTCTCACCTTTATAAGTGGCCATGAATGAAACTAATAGACCCCTCCTTAACCTTCTATAGAGGACACATGATCAAGGATGCTACTCTGTACGATTTTGCCACGTTCTTCTACCAGTCCTACAATTGTGGTGTCTCTTTATATTTGCCAATTTCTCACCGTTATAGCAACCCAATAGTGAAACTAATAAATCAATCCTTAACATTATATAGAGGACACATGATCAAGGATGCTACTCTGTACGATTTTGCCACGTTCCTCTACCAGTCCTACAATTGTGGTGTCTCTTTATATTTGCCAATTTCTCACCGTTATAGCTACCTAATAGTGAAACTAATAAATCAATCCTTAACATTATATAGAGGACACATGATCAAGGATGCTACTCCGTACGATTTTGCCACGTTCCTCTACCAGTCCTACAATTGTGGTGTCTCTTTATATTTGCCAATTTCTCACCGTTATAGCTACCCAATAGTGAAACTAATAAATCAATCCTTAACATTATATAGAGGACACATGATCAAGGATGCTACTCTGTACGATTTTGCCACGTTCCTCTACCAGTCCTACAATTGTGGTGTCTCTTTATATTTGCCAATTTCTCACCGTTATAGCTACCCAATAGTGAAACTAATAAATCAATCCTTAACATTATATAGAGGACACATGATCAATGATGCTACTCTGTACGATTTTGCCACGTTCCTCTACCAGTCCTACAATTGTGGTGTTTCTTTATATTTGCCAATTTCTCACCGTTATAGCTACCCAATGGTGAAACTAATAAATCAATCCTTAACATTATATAGAGGACACATGATCAAGGATGCTACTCTGTACGATTTTGCCACGTTCCTCTACCAGTCCTACAATTGTGGTGTCTCTTTATATTTGCCAAATTCTCACCGTTATAGCTACCCAATAGTGAAACTAATAAATCAATCCTTAACATTATATAGAGGACACATGATCAAGGATGCTACTCTGTACGATTTTGCCACGTTCCTCTACCAGTCATACAATTGTGGTGTCTCTTTATATTTGCCAATTTCTCACCGTTATAGCTACCCAATAGTGAAACTAATAAATCAATCCTTAACATTAAATAGAGGACACATGATCAAGGATGCTACTCTGTACGATTTTGCCACGTTCCTCTACCAGTCCTACAATTGTGGTGTCTCTTTATATTTGCCAATTTCTCACCGTTATAGCTACCCAATAGTGAAACTAATAAATCAATCCTTAACATTATATAGAGGACACATGATCAAGGATGCTACTCTGTACGATTTTGCCACGTTCCTCTACCAGTCCTACAATTGTGGTGTCTCTTTATATTTGCCAATTTCTCACCGTTATAGCTACCCAATAGTGAAACTAATAAACCAATCCTTAACATTATATAGAAGACACATGATCAAGGATGCTACTCTGTACGATTTTGCCACGTTCCTCTACCAGTCCTACAATTTTGGTGTCTCTTTATATTTGCCAATTTCTCACCGTTATAGCTACCCAATAGTGAAACTAATAAACCAATCCTTAAAACTATATAGAAGACACATGCACATAAATGCTACTCTGTACCATGTTGCCATATTCTTTACCTGTCCTACAATCTTGGAGCATCGCTACATTTGCCAATATCTCACCTGTATACCTACCCAAGAGTGAAACTAATAAACCAATCCTTAACACTATATAGAAGACACATGCACATAAATGCTACTCTGTACCATGTTGCCATATTCCTTTACCTGACCTACAATCTTGGAGAATCGCTACATTTGCCAATCTCTCACCTTTATAAGTGGCCAAGAATGAAACTAATAGACCCCTCCTTAACCTTATATAGAGGACACATGATCAAGGATGCTACTCTGTACCATGTTGCCATGTTCCTCTACCTGTTCTAAAATCGTGGTGTCTCTATATATTGGTCAATATCTCACCTGTATAGCTACCCAAGAGTGAAACTAATAAACCAATCCTTAACACTATATAGAAGACACATGCACATAAATGCTACTCTGTACCATGTTGCCATGTTCCTCTACCTGTCCTACAATCGTGGTGTCTCTATATATTGGTCAATATCTCACCTGTATACCTACCCAAGAGTGAAACTAATAAACCAATCCTTAACACTATATAGAAGCCACATGCACATAAATGCTACTCTGTACCATGTTGCCATATTCCTTTACCTGTCCTACTATCTTGGAGCATCGCTACATTTGCCAATATTTCATCTGTATACCTACCCAAGGGTGAAACAAATAAACCAATCCTTAACACTATATAGAAGACACATGCACATAAATGCTACTCTGTACCATGTTGCCGTATTCCCTTACCTGTCCTACTATCTTGGAGCATCGCTACATTTGCCAATATCTCACCTGTATACCTACCCAAGAGTGAAACTAATAAACCAATCCTTAACACTATATAGAAGACACATGCACATAAATGCTACTCTGTACCATGTTGCCATATTCCTTTACCTGACCTACAATCTTGGAGAATCGCTACATTTGCCAATCTCTCACCTTTATAAGTGGCCAAGAATGAAACTAATAGACCCCTCCTTAACCTTATATAGAGGACACATGATCAAGGATGCTACTCTGTACCATGTTGCCATGTTCCTCTACCTGTTCTACAATCGTGGTGTCTCTATATATTGGTCCATATCTCACCTGTATAGCTACCCAAGAGTGAAACTAATAAGCCAATCCTTAACACTATATAGAAGACACATGCACAGGAATGCTACTCTGTACTATGTTGCCATGTTCCTCTACCTGTCCTACAATCGTGGTGTCGCTATATATTGGTCAATATCTCACCTGTATAGCTACCCAAGAGTGAAACTAATAAACCAATCCTTAACACTATATAGAAGACACATGCACATAAATGCTACTCTGTACCATGTTGCCATGTTCCTCTACCTGTCCTACAATCGTGGTGTCTCTATATATTGATCAATATCTCACCTGTATACCTACCCAAGAGTGAAACTAATAAACCAATCCTTAACACTATATAGAAGACACATGCACATAAATGCTACTCTGTACCATGTTGCCATGTTCCTCTACCTGTCCTACAATCGTGGTGTCTCTATATATTGGTCAATATCTCACCTGCATACCTACCCAAGAGTGAAACTAATAAACCAATCCTTAACACTATATAGAAGACACATGCACATAAATGCTACTCTGTACCATGTTGCCATGTTCCTCTACCTGTCCTACAATCGTGGTGTCTCTATATATTGGTCAATATCTCACCTGTATACCTACCCAAGAGTGAAACTAATAAACCAATCCTTAACACTATATAGAAGACACATGCACAGGAATGCTACTCTGTACAATGTTGCCATGTTCCTTTACCTGTCCTACAATCGTGGTGTCTCTATATATTGGTCAATATCTCACCTGTATACCTACCCAAGAGTGAAACTAATAAACCAATCCTTAACACTATATAGAAGACACATGCACAGGAATGCTACTCTGTACCATGTTGCAATGTTCCTCTACCTGTCCTACAATCGTGGTGTCTCTATATATTGGTCAATATCTCACCTGTATACCTACCCAAGAGTGAAAGTAATAAACCAATCCTTAACACTATATAGAAGACACATGCACATAAATGCTACTCTGTACCATGTTGCCATGTTCCTCTACCTGTCCTACAATCGTGGTGTCTCTATATATTGGTCAATATCTCACCTGTATACCTACCCAAGAGTGAAACTAATAAACCAATCCTTAACACTATATAGAAGACACATGCACAGGAATGCTACTCTGTACCATGTTGCCATGTTCCTCTACCTGTCCTACAATCGTGGTGTCTCTATATATTGGTCAATATCTCACCTGCATACCTACCCAAGAGTGAAACTAATAAACCAATCCTTAACACTATATAGAAGACACATGCACATAAATGCTACTCTGTACCATGTTGCCATGTTCCTCTACCTGTCCTACAATCGTGGTGTCTCTATATATTGGTCAATATCTCACCTGTATACCTACCCAAGAGTGAAAGTAATAAACCAATCCTTAACACTATATAGAAGACACATGCACATAAATGCTACTCTGTACCATGTTGCCATGTTCCTCTACCTGTCCTACAATCGTGGTGTCTCTATATATTGGTCAATATCTCACCTGTATACCTACCCAAGAGTGAAACTAATAAACCAATCCTTAACACTATATAGAAGACACATGCACAGGAATGCTACTCTGTACCATGTTGCCATGTTCCTCTACCTGTCCTACAATCGTGGTGTCTCTATATATTGGTCAATATCTCACCTGTATACCTACCCAAGCGTGAAAGTAATAAACCAATCCTTAACACTATATAGAAGACACATGCACATAAATGCTACTCTGTACAATGTTGCCATGTTCCTTTACCTGTCCTACAATCGTGGTGTCTCTATATATTGGTCAATATCTCACCTGTATACCTACCCAAGAGTGAAACAAATAAACCAATCCTTAACACTATATAGAAGACACATGCACAGGAATGCTACTCTGTACCATGTTGCCATGTTCCTTTACCTGTCCTACATTCGTGGTGTCTCTATATTTTGGTCAATATCTCACCTGTATACCTACCCAAGAGTGAAACTAATAAACCAAACCTTAACACTATATAGAAGACACATGCAAAGGAATGCTACTCTGTACCATGTTGCCATGTTTCTTTACCTGTCCTACAATCGTGGTGTCTCTATATTTTGGTCAATATCTCACCTGTATACTTACCCAAGAGTGAAACTAATAAACCAATCCTTAACACTATATAGAAGACACATGCAAAGGAATGCTACTCTGTACCATGTTGCCATGTTCCTTTACCTGTCCTACATTCGTGGTGTCTCTATATTTTGGTCAATATCTCACCTGTATACTTACCCAAGAGTGAAACTAATAAACCAATCCTTAACACTATATAGAAGACACATGCACAGGAATGCTACTCTGTACCATGTTGCCATGTTCCTTTACCTGTCCTACATTCGTGGTGTCTCTATATTTTGGTCAATATCTCACCTGTATACTTACCCACGAGTGAAACTAATAAACCAATCCTTAACACTATATAGAAGACACATGCAAAGGAATGCTACTCTGTACCATGTTGCCATGTTTCTTTACCTGTCCTACAATCGTGGTGTCTCTATATATTGGTCAATATCTCACCTGTATAGCTACCCAAGAGTGAAACTAATAAACCAATCCTTAACACTATATAGAAGACACATGCACAGGAATGCTACTCTGTACAATGTTGCCATGTTCCTTTACCTGTCCTACAATCGTGGTGTCTCTATATATTGGTCAATATCTCACCTGTATACCTACCCAAGAGTGAAACTAATAAACCAATCCTTAACACTATATAGAAGACACATGCACAGGAATGCTACTCTGTACCATGTTGCAATGTTCCTCTACCTGTCCTACAATCGTGGTGTCTCTATATATTGGTCAATATCTCACCTGTATACCTACCCAAGAGTGAAAGTAATAAACCAATCCTTAACACTATATAGAAGACACATGCACATAAATGCTACTCTGTACCATGTTGCCATGTTCCTCTACCTGTCCTACAATCGTGGTGTCTCTATATATTGGTCAATATCTCACCTGTATACCTACCCAAGAGTGAAACTAATAAACCAATCCTTAACACTATATAGAAGACACATGCACAGGAATGCTACTCTGTACCATGTTGCCATGTTCCTCTACCTGTCCTACAATCGTGGTGTCTCTATATATTGGTCAATATCTCACCTGTATACCTACCCAAGCGTGAAAGTAATAAACCAATCCTTAACACTATATAGAAGACACATGCACATAAATGCTACTCTGTACAATGTTGCCATGTTCCTTTACCTGTCCTACAATCGTGGTGTCTCTATATATTGGTCAATATCTCACCTGTATACCTACCCAAGAGTGAAACTAATAAACCAATCCTTAACACTATATAGAAGACACATGCACAGGAATGCTACTCTGTACCATGTTGCCATGTTCCTTTACCTGTCCTACAATCGTGGTGTCTCTATATATTGGTCAATATCTCACCTGTATACCTACCCAAGAGTGAAACAAATAAACCAATCCTTAACACTATATAGAAGACACATGCACAGGAATGCTACTCTGTACCATGTTGCCATGTTCCTTTACCTGTCCTACATTCGTGGTGTCTCTATATTTTGGTCAATATCTCACCTGTATACCTACCCAAGAGTGAAACTAATAAACCAATCCTTAACACTATATAGAAGACACATGCACAGGAATGCTACTCTGTACCATGTTGCCATGTTCCTTTACCTGTCCTACATTCGTGGTGTCTCTATATATTGGTCAATATCTCACCTGTATACCTACCCAAGAGTGAAACTAATAAACCAAACCTTAACACTATATAGAAGACACATGCAAAGGAATGCTACTCTGTACCATGTTGCCATGTTTCTTTACCTGTCCTACAATCGTGGTGTCTCTATATTTTGGTCAATATCTCACCTGTATACTTACCCAAGAGTGAAACTAATAAACCAATCCTTAACACTATATAGAAGACACATGCAAAGGAATGCTACTCTGTACCATGTTGCCATGTTCCTTTACCTGTCCTACATTCGTGGTGTCTCTATATTTTGGTCAATATCTCACCTGTATACTTACCCAAGAGTGAAACTAATAAACCAATCCTTAACACTATATAGAAGACACATGCAAAGGAATGCTACTCTGTACCATGTTGCCATGTTCCTCTACCTGTCCTACAATCGTGGTGTCTCTATATATTGGTCAATATCTCACCTGTATACCTACCCAAGCGTGAAAGTAATAAACCAATCCTTAACACTATATAGAAGACACATGCACATAAATGCTACTCTGTACAATGTTGCCATGTTCCTTTACCTGTCCTACAATCGTGGTGTCTCTATATATTGGTCAATATCTCACCTGTATACCTACCCAAGAGTGAAACTAATAAACCAATCCTTAACACTATATAGAAGACACATGCACAGGAATGCTACTCTGTACCATGTTGCCATGTTCCTTTACCTGTCCTACAATCGTGGTGTCTCTATATATTGGTCAATATCTCACCTGTATACCTACCCAAGGGTGAAACAAATAAACCAATCCTTAACACTATATAGAAGACACATGCACAGGAATGCTACTCTGTACCATGTTGCCATGTTCCTTTACCTGTCCTACATTCGTGGTGTCTCTATATTTTGGTCAATATCTCACCTGTATACCTACCCAAGAGTGAAACAAATAAACCAATCCTTAACACTATATAGAAGACACATGCACAGGAATGCTACTCTGTACCATGTTGCCATGTTCCTTTACCTGTCCTACATTCGTGGTGTCTCTATATATTGGTCAATATCTCACCTGTATACCTAAACAAGAGTGAAACTAATAAACCAAACCTTAACACTATATAGAAGACACATGCAAAGGAATGCTACTCTGTACCATGTTGCCATGTTTCTTTACCTGTCCTACAATCGTGGTGTCTCTATATTTTGGTCAATATCTCACCTGTATACTTACCCAAGAGTGAAACTAATAAACCAATCCTTAACACTATATAGAAGACACATGCAAAGGAATGCTACTCTGTACCATGTTGCCATGTTCCTTTACCTGTCCTACATTCGTGGTGTCTCTATATTTTGGTCAATATCTCACCTGTATACTTACCCAAGAGTGAAACTAATAAACCAATCCTTAACACTATATAGAAGACACATGCACAGGAATGCTACTCTGTACCATGTTGCCATGTTCCTTTACCTGTCCTACATTCGTGGTGTCTCTATATTTTGGTCAATATCTCACCTGTATACTTACCCAAGAGTGAAACTAATAAACCAATCCTTAACACTATATAGAAGACACATGCAAAGGAATGCTACTCTGTACCATGTTGCCATGTTTCTTTACCTGTCCTACAATCGTGGTGTCTCTATATATTGGTCAATATCTCACCTGTATACCTACCCAAGAGTGAAACTAATAAAACAATCCTTAACACTATATAGAAGACACATGCACATAAATGCTACTCTGTACCATGTTGCCATATTCCTTTACCTGTCCTACAATCTTGGAGAATCGCTACATTTGCCAATCTCTCACCTTTATAAGTGGCCAAGAATGAAACTAATAGACCCCTCCCTGACCTTCTATAGAGGACACATGATCAAGGATGCTACTCTGTAAGATTTTGCCACGTTCCTCTACCAGTCCTACAATTGTGGTGTCTCTTTATATTTGCCAATTTCTCACCGTTATAGCTACCCAATAGTGAAACTAATAAATCAATCCTTAACATTATATAGAGGACACATGATCAAGGATGCCACTCTGTACGATTTTGCTACGTTCCTCTACCAGTCCTACAATTGTGGTGTCTCTTTATATTTGCCAATTTCTCACCGTTATAGCTACCCAATAGTGAAACTAATAAACCAATCCTTAACATTATATAGAGGACACATGATCAAGGATGCTACTCTGTACGATTTTGCCATGTTCCTCTACCAGTCCTACAATTGTGGTGTCTCTTTATATTTGCCAATTTCTCACCGTTATAGCTACCCAATAGTGAAACTAATAAACCAATCCTTAACATTATATAGAGGACACATGATCAAGGATGCTACTCTGTACGATTTTGCCACGTTCCTCTACCAGTCCTACAATTGTGGTGTCTCTTTATATTTGCCAATTTCTCACCGTTATAGCTACCCAATAGTGAAACTAATAAACCAATCCTTAACATTATATAGAGGACACATGATCAAGGATGCTACTCTGTACGATTTTGCCACTTTCCTCTACCAGTCCTACAATTGTGGTGTCTCTTTATATTTGCCAATTTCTCACCGTTATAGCTACCCAATAGTGAAACTAATAAACCAATCCTTAACATTATATAGAGGACACATGATCAAGGATGCTACTCTGTACGATTTTGCCACGTTCCTCTACCAGTCCTACAATTGTGGTGTCTCTTCATATTTGCCAATTTCTCACCGTTATAGCTAACCGATAGTGAAACTAATAAATCAATCCTTAACATTATATAGAGGACACATGATCAAGGATGCTACTCTGTACGATTTTGCCACGTTCCTCTACCAGTCCTACAATTGTGGTGTCTCTTTATATTTGCCAATTTCTCACCGTTATAGCTACCCAATAGTGAAACTAATAAATCAATCCTTAACATTATATAGAGGACACATGATCAAGGATGCTACTCTGTACGATTTTGCCACGTTCCTGTACCAGTCCTACAATTGTGGTGTCTCTTTATATTTGCCAATTTCTCACCGTTATAGCTACCCAATAGTGAAACTAATAAACCAATCCTTAACACTAATAGAAGACACATGCACATAAATGCTACTCTGTACCATGTTGCCATGTTCCTCTACCTGTCCTACAATCGTGGTGTCTCTATATATTGGTCAATATCTCTCCTGTATTCCTACCCAAGAGTTAAACTAATAAACCAATCCTTAACACTATATAGAAGACACATGCACATAAATGCTACTCTGTACCATGTTGCCATATTCCTTTACCTGTCCTACAATCTTGGAGAATCGCTACATTTGCCAATCTCTCACCTTTATAAGTGGCCAAGAATGAAACTAATAGACCCCTCCTTAACCTTCTATAGAGGACACATGATCAAGGATGCTACTCTGTACGATTTTGCCACGTTCTTCTACCAGTCCTACAATTGTGGTCTCTCTTTATATTTGCCAATTTCTCACCGTTATAGCAACCCAATAGTGAAACTAATAAATCAATCCTTAACATTATATAGAGGACACATGATCAAGGATGCTACTCTGTACGATTTTGCCACGTTCCTCTACCAGTCCTACAATTGTGGTGTCTCTTTATATTTGCCAATTTCTCACCGTTATAGCTACCCAATAGTGAAACTAATAAATCAATCCTTAACATTATATAGAGGACACATGATCAAGGATGCTACTCTGTACGATTTTGCCACGTTCCTCTACCAGTCCTACAATTGTGGTGTCTCTTTATATTTGCCAATTTCTCACCGTTATAGCTACCCAATAGTGAAACTAATAAATCAATCCTTAACATTATATAGAGGACACATGATCAAGGATGCTACTCTGTACGATTTTGCCACGTTCCTCTACCAGTCCTACAATTGTGGTGTCTCTTTATATTTGCCAATTTCTCACCGTTATAGCTACCCAATAGTGAAACTAATAAATCAATCCTTAACATTATATAGAGGACACATGATCAATGATGCTACTCTGTACGATTTTGCCACGTTCCTCTACCAGTCCTACAATTGTGGTGTCTCTTTATATTTGCCAATTTCTCACCGTTATAGCTACCCAATGGTGAAACTAATAAATCAATCCTTAACATTATATAGAGGACACATGATCAAGGATGCTACTCTGTACGATTTTGCCACGTTCCTCTACCAGTCCTACAATTGTGGTGTCTCTTTATATTTGCCAAATTCTCACCGTTATAGCTACCCAATAGTGAAACTAATAAATCAATCCTTAACATTATATAGAGGACACATGATCAAGGATGCTACTCTGTACGATTTTGCCACGTTCCTCTACCAGTCATACAATTGTGGTGTCTCTTTATATTTGCCAATTTCTCACCGTTATAGCTACCCAATAGTGAAACTAATAAATCAATCCTTAACATTAAATAGAGGACACATGATCAAGGATGCTACTCTGTACGATTTTGCCACGTTCCTCTACCAGTCCTACAATTGTGGTGTCTCTTTATATTTGCCAATTTCTCACCGTTATAGCTACCCAATAGTGAAACTAATAAATCAATCCTTAACATTATATAGAGGACACATGATCAAGGATGCTACTCTGTACGATTTTGCCACGTTCCTCTACCAGTCCTACAATTGTGGTGTCTCTTTATATTTGCCAATTTCTCACCGTTATAGCTACCCAATAGTGAAACTAATAAATCAATCCTTAACATTATATAGAGGACACATGATCAAGGATGCTACTCTGTACGATTTTGCCACGTTCCTCTACCAGTCCTACAATTGTGGTGTATCTTTATATTTGCCAATTTCTCACCGTTATAGCTACCCAATAGTGAAACTAATAAATCAATCCTTAACATTATATAGAGGACACATGATCAAGGATGCTACTTTGTACGATTTTGCAACGTTTATCTACCAGTCCTACAATTGTGGTGTCTCTTTATATTTGCCAATTTCTCACCGTTATAGCTACCCAATAGTGAAACTAATAAATCAATCCTTAACATTATATAGAGGGCACATGATGAGGGGTGCTACTCTGTACAATGTTTCCATCTTCCTCCACGTGTCCTACAATCGTGGTGTCTCTCTATACTTGTCTATATCTCACCTTTATACCTACCCAATAGTGAAACTAATAAATCAATACTTAACATTATATAGAGGACACATGATCAAGGATGCTACTCTGTACGATTTTGCCACGTTCCTCTACCAGTCCTACAATTGTGGTGTCTCTTTATATTTGCCAATTTCTCACCGTTATAGCTACCCAATAGTGAAACTAATAAATCAATCCTTAACATTATATAGAGGACACATGATCAAGGATGCTACTCTGTACGATTTTGCGACGTTCCTCTACCAGTCCTACAATTGTGGTGTCTCTTTATATTTGCCAATTTCTCACCGTTATAGCTACCCAATAGTGAAACTAATATACCAATCTTTAACACTATATAGAAGACACATGCACATAAATGGTACTCTGTACCATGTTGCCATGTTCCTCTACCTGTCCTACAATCGTGGTGTCTCTATATATTGGTCAATATCTCACCCGCATACCTACCCAATAGTGAAACTAATAAACCAATCCTTAACACTATATAGAAGACACATGCACATTAATGCTACTCTGTACCATGTTGCCATGTTCCTCTACCTGTCCTACAATCGTGGTGTCTCTCTATACTTGCCAATATCTCACCCTTATACCTACCCAAGAGTGAAACTAATAAACCAATCCTTAACACTATATAGAAAACACATGCACATAAATGCTACTCTGTACCATGTTGCCATGTTCCTCTACCTGTCCTACAATCGTGGTGTCTCTATATATTTGTCAATATCTCACCTGTATAGCTACCCAAGAGTAAAACTAATAAACCAATCCTTAACACTATATAGAAGACACATGCACAGGAATGCTACTCTGTACCATGTTGCCATGTTCCTTTACCTGTCCTACAATCTTGGAGAATCGCTACATTTGCCAATCTCTCACCTTTATAAGTGGCCAAGAATGAAACTAATAGACCCCTCCTTAACCTTCTATAGAGGACACATGATCAAGGATGCTACTCTGTACGATTTTGCCACGTTCCTCTACCAGTCCTACAATTGTGGTGTCTCTTTATATTTGCCAATTTCTCACCGTTATAGCTACCCAATAGTGAAACTCATAAATCAATCCTTAACATTATATAGAGGACACATGATCAAGGATGTTACTCTGTACGATTTTGTCACGTTCCTCTACCAGTCATACAATTGTGGTGTCTCTTTATATTTGCCAATTTCTCACCGTTATAGCTACCCAATAGTGAAACTAATAAATCAATCCTTAACATTATATAGAGGACACATGATCAAGGATGCTACTCTGTACGATTTTGCCACGTTCCTCTACCAGTCCTACAATTGTGGGGTCTCTTTATATTTGCCAATTTCTCACCGTTATAGCTACCCAATAGTGAAACTAATAAATCAATCCTTAACATTATATAGAGGACACATGATCAAGGATGCTACCTTGTACGATTTTGCCACGTTCCTCTACCAGTCCTACAATTGTGGTGTCTCTTTATATTTGCCAATTTATCAACGTTATAGCTACCCAATAGTGAAACAAATAAATCAATCCTTAACATTATATAGAGGACACATGATCAAGGATGCTACTCTGTACGATTTTGCCACGTTCCTCTACCAGTCCTACAATTGTGGTGTTTCTTTATATTTGCCAATTTCTCACCGTTATTGCTACCCAATAGTGAAACTAATAAATCAATCCTTAACATTATATAGAGGACACATGATCAAGGATGCTGCTCTGTACGATTTTGCCACGTTCCTCTACCAGTCCTACAATTGTGGTGTCTCTTTATATTTGCCAATTTCTCACCGTTATAGCTACCCAATAGTGAAACTAAAAAACCAATCCTAAACACTATATAGAAGACACATGCACATAAATGGTACTCTGTACCATGTTGCCATGTTCCTCTACCTGTCCTACAATCGTGGTGTCTCTATATATTGGTCAAATCTCACCCGCATACCTACCCAATAGTGAAACTAATAAACCAATCCTTAACACTATATAGAAGACACATGCACATAAATGCTACTCTGTACCATGTTGCCATGTTCCTCTACCTGTCCTACAATCGTGGTGTCTCTATATATTTGTCAATATCTCACCTGTATAGCTACCCAAGAGTAAAACTAATAAACCAATCCTTAACACTATATAGAAGACACATGCACAGGAATGCTACTCTGTACCATGTTGCCATGTTCCTTTACCTGTCCTACAATCTTGGAGAATCGCTACATTTGCCAATCTCTCACCTTTATAAGTGGCCAAGAATGAAACTAATAGACCCCTCCTTAACCTTCTATAGAGGACACATGATCAAGGATGCTACTCTGTACGATTTTGCCACGTTCCTCTACCAGTCCTACAATTGTGGTGTCTCTTTATATTTCCCGACTTCTCACCGTTATAGCTACATAATAGTGAAACTAGTAAATCAATCCCTAACATTATATAGAGGACACATGATCAAGGATGCTACTCTATACGATTTTGCCCCGTTCCTCGACCAGTCCTACAATTGTGGTGTCTCTTTATATTTGCCAATTTCTCACCGTTATAGCTACCCAATAGTGAAACTAATAAATCAATCCTTAACATTATATAGAGGACACATGATCAAGGATGCTACTCTGTACGATTTTGCCACGTTCCTCTACCAGTCCTACAATTGTGGTGTCTCTTTATATTTGCCAAATTCTCACCGTTATAGCTACCCAATCGTGAAACTAATAAATCAATCCTTAACATTATATAGAGGACACATGATCAAGGATGCTACTCTGTACGATTTTGCCACGTTCCTCTACCAGTCCTACAATTGTGGTGTCTTTTTATATTTGCCAATTTCTCACCGTTATAGTTACCCAATAGTGAAACTAATAAATCAATCCTTAACATTATATAGAGGACACATGATCAAGGATGCTACTCTGTACGATTTTGCCACGTTCCTCTACCAGTCCTACAATTGTGGTGTCTCTTTATATTTGCCAATTTCTCACCGTTATAGCTACCCAATAGTGAAACTAATAAATCAATCCTTAACATTATATAGAGGACACATGATCAAGGATGCTACTCTGTACGATTTTGCCACGTTCCTCTACCAGTCCTACAATTGTGGTGTCTCTTTATATTTGCCAATTTCTCACCGTTATAGCTACCCAATAGTGAAACTAATAAATCAATTCTTAACATTATATAGAGGACACATGATCAAGGATGCTACTCTGTACGATTTTGCCACGTTTCTCTACCAGTCCTACAATTGTGGTGTCTCTTTATATTTGCCAATTTCTCACCGTTATAGCTACCCAATAGTGAAACTAAAAAACCAATCCTTAACACTATATAGAAGACATATGCACATAAATGGTACTCTGTACCATGTTGCCATGTTCCTCTACCTGTCCTACAATCGTGGTGTCTCTATATATTGGTCAATATCTCACCCGCATACCTACCCAATAGTGAAACTAATAAACCAATCCTTAACACTATATAGAAGACACATGCACATAAATGCTACTCTGTACCATGTTGCCATGTTCCTCTACCTGTCCTACAATCGTGGTGTCTCTCTATACTTGCAATATCTCACCCTTATACCTACCCAAGAGTGAAACTAATAAACCAATCCTTAACACTATATAGAAGACACATGCACATAAATGCTACTCTGTACCATGTTGCCATGTTCCTCTACCTGTCCTACAATCGTGGTGTCTCTATATATTTGTCAATATCTCACCTGTATAGCTACCCAAGAGTAAAACTAATAAACCAATCCTTAACACTATATAGAAGACACATGCACAGGAATGCTACTCTGTACCATGTTGCCATGTTCCTTTACCTGTCCTACAATCTTGGAGAATCGCTACATTTGACAATCTCTCACCTTTATAAGTGGCCAAGAATGAAACTAATAGACCCCTCCTTAACCTTCTATAGAGGACACATGATCAAGGATGCTACTCTGTACGATTTTGCCACGTTCCTCTACCAGTCCTACAATTGTGGTGTCTCTTTATATTTACCAATTTCTCACCGTTATAGCTACCCAATAGTGAAACTAATAAATCAATCCTTAACATTATATAGAGGACACATGATCAAGGATGCTACTCTGTACGATTTTGCCACGTTCCTCTACCAGTCCTACAATTGTGGTGTCTCTTTATATTTGCCAATTTCTCACCGTTATAGCTACCCAATAGTGAAACTAATAAATCAATCCTTAACATTATATAGAGGACACATGATCAAGGATGTTACTCTGTACGATTTTGCCACGTTCCTCTACCAGTCCTACGATTGTGGTGTCTCTTTATCTTTGCCAATTTCTCACCGTTATAGCTACCCAATAGTGAAACTAATAAATCAATCCTTAACATTATATAGAGGACACATGATCAAGGATGCTACTCTGTACGATTTTGCCACGTTCCTCTACCAGTCCTACAATTGTGGTGTCTCTTTATATTTGCCAATTTCTCACCGTTATAGCTACCCAATAGTGAAACTAATAAATCAATCCTTAACTTTATATAGAGGACACATGATCAAGGATGCTACTCTGTACGATTTTGCCACGTTCCTCTACCAGTCCTACAATTGTGGTGTCTCTTTATATTTGCCAATTTCTCACCGTTATAGCTACCCAATAGTGAAACTAATAAATCAATCCTTAACATTATATAGAGGACACATGATCAAGGATGCTACTCTGTACGATTTTGCCACGTTCCTCTACCAGTCCTACAATTGTGGTGTCTCTTTATATTTGCCAATTTCTCACCGTTATAGCTACCCAATAGTGAAACTAATAAATCAATCCTTAACATTATATAGAGGACACATGATCAAGGATGCTACTCTGTACGATTTTGCCACGTTCCTCTACCAGTCCTACAATTGTGGTGTCTCTTTATATTTGCCAATTTCTCACCGTTATAGCTACCCAATAGTGAAACTAATAAATCAATCCTTAACATTATATAGAGGACACATGATCAAGGATGCTGCTCTGTACGATTTTTCCACATTCCTCTACCAGTCCTACAATTGTGGTGTCTCTTTATATTTGCAAATTTCTCACCGTTATAGCTACCCAATTGTGAAACTAATAAACCAATCCTTAACACTATATAGATGACACATGCACATAAATGGTACTCGGTACCATGTTGCCATGTTCCTCTACCTGTCCTACAATCGTGGTGTCTCTATATATTGGTCAATATCTCACCCGCATACCTACCCAATAGTGAAACTAATAAACCAATCCTTAACACTATATAGAAGACACATGCACATAAATGCTACTCTGTACCATGTTGCCATGTTCCTCTACCTGTCCTACAATCGTGGTGTCTTTCTATACTTGCCAATATCTCACCTTTATACCTACCCAAGGGTGAAACTAATAAACCAATCCTTAACACTATATAGAAGACACATGCACATAAATGCTACTCTGTACCATGTTGCCACGTTCCTCTACCAGTCCTACAATTGTGGTGTCTCTTTATATTTGCCAATTTCTCACCGTTATAGCTACCCAATAGTGAAACTAATAAATCAATCCTTAACTTTATATAGAGGACACATGATCAAGGATGCTACTCTGTACGATTTTGCCACGTTCCTCTACCAGTCCTACAATTGTGGTGTCTCTTTATATTTGCCAATTTCTCACCGTTATAGCTACCCAATAGTGAAACTAATAAATCAATCCTTAACATTATATAGAGGACACATGATCAAGGATGTTACTCTGTACGATTTTGCCACGTTCCTCTACCAGTCCTACAATTGTGGTGTCTCTTTATCTTTGCCAATTTTTCACCGTTATAGCTACCCAATAGTGAAACTAATAAATCAGTCCTTAACATTATATAGAGGACACATGATCAAGGATGCTACTCTGTACCATGTTGCCATGTTCCTCTACCTGTCCTACAATCGTGGTGTCTCTATATATTGGTCAATATCTCACCTGCATACCTACCCAAGAGTGAAACTAATAAACCAATCCTTAACACTATATAGAA
The DNA here is from genome assembly GCA_036971475.1 of Prosapia bicincta. NCBI lineage: Eukaryota > Metazoa > Arthropoda > Insecta > Hemiptera > Cercopidae > Prosapia > Prosapia bicincta. The sequence goes on from JBAIZL010000005.1 coordinate 226,526,935, forward strand.
GACACATGCACAGGAATGCTACTCTGTACCATGTTGCCATGTTCCTCTACCTGTCCTACAATCGTGGTGTCTCTATATATTGGTCAATATCTCACCTGCATACCTACCCAAGAGTGAAACTAATAAACCAATCCTTAACACTATATAGAAGACACATGCACATAAATGCTACTCTGTACCATGTTGCCATGTTCCTCTACCTGTCCTACAATCGTGGTGTCTCTATATATTTTTCAATATCTCACCTGTATACCTACCCAAGAGTGAAACTAATAAACCAATCCTTAACACTATATAGAAGACACATGCACAGGAATGCTACTCTGTACAATGTTGCCATGTTCCTTTACCTGTCCTACAATCGTGGTGTCTCTATATATTGGTCAATATCTCACCTGTATACCTACCCAAGAGTGAAACTAATAAACCAATCCTTAACACTATATAGAAGACACATGCACAGGAATGCTACTCTGTACCATGTTGCAATGTTCCTCTACCTGTCCTACAATCGTGGTGTCTCTATATATTGGTCAATATCTCACCTGTATACCTACCCAAGAGTGAAAGTAATAAACCAATCCTTAACACTATATAGAAGACACATGCACATAAATGCTACTCTGTACCATGTTGCCATGTTCCTCTACCTGTCCTACAATCGTGGTGTCTCTATATATTGGTCAATATCTCACCTGTATACCTACCCAAGAGTGAAACTAATAAACCAATCCTTAACACTATATAGAAGACACATGCACAGGAATGCTACTCTGTACCATGTTGCCATGTTCCTCTACCTGTCCTACAATCGTGGTGTCTCTATATATTGGTCAATATCTCACCTGTATACCTACCCAAGAGTGAAACAAATAAACCAATCCTTAACACTATATAGAAGACACATGCACAGGAATGCTACTCTGTACAATGTTGCCATGTTCCTTTACCTGTCCTACAATCGTGGTGTCTCTATATATTGGTCAATATCTCACCTGTATACCTACCCAAGAGTGAAACAAATAAACCAATCCTTAACACTATATAGAAGACACATGCACAGGAATGCTACTCTGTACCATGTTGCCATGTTCCTTTACCTGTCCTACATTCGTGGTGTCTCTATATTTTGGTCAATATCTCACCTGTATACCTACCCAAGAGTGAAACTAATAAACCAAACCTTAACACTATATAGAAGACACATGCAAAGGAATGCTACTCTGTACCATGTTGCCATGTTTCTTTACCTGTCCTACAATCGTGGTGTCTCTATATTTTGGTCAATATCTCACCTGTATACTTACCCAAGAGTGAAACTAATAAACCAATCCTTAACACTATATAGAAGACACATGCAAAGGAATGCTACTCTGTACCATGTTGCCATGTTCCTTTACCTGTCCTACATTCGTGGTGTCTCTATATTTTGGTCAATATCTCACCTGTATACTTACCCAAGAGTGAAACTAATAAACCAATCCTTAACACTATATAGAAGACACATGCACAGGAATGCTACTCTGTACCATGTTGCCATGTTCCTTTACCTGTCCTACATTCGTGGTGTCTCTATATTTTGGTCAATATCTCACCTGTATACTTACCCAAGAGTGAAACTAATAAACCAATCCTTAACACTATATAGAAGACACATGCAAAGGAATGCTACTCTGTACCATGTTGCCATGTTTCTTTACCTGTCCTACAATCGTGGTGTCTCTATATATTGGTCAATATCTCACCTGTATAGCTACCCAAGAGTGAAACTAATAAACCAATCCTTAACACTATATAGAAGACACATGCACAGGAATGCTACTCTGTACAATGTTGCCATGTTCCTTTACCTGTCCTACAATCGTGGTGTCTCTATATATTGGTCAATATCTCACCTGTATACCTACCCAAGAGTGAAACTAATAAACCAATCCTTAACACTATATAGAAGACACATGCACAGGAATGCTACTCTGTACCATGTTGCAATGTTCCTCTACCTGTCCTACAATCGTGGTGTCTCTATATATTGGTCAATATCTCACCTGTATACCTACCCAAGAGTGAAAGTAATAAACCAATCCTTAACACTATATAGAAGACACATGCACATAAATGCTACTCTGTACCATGTTGCCATGTTCCTCTACCTGTCCTACAATCGTGGTGTCTCTATATATTGGTCAATATCTCACCTGTATACCTACCCAAGAGTGAAACTAATAAACCAATCCTTAACACTATATAGAAGACACATGCACAGGAATGCTACTCTGTACCATGTTGCCATGTTCCTCTACCTGTCCTACAATCGTGGTGTCTCTATATATTGGTCAATATCTCACCTGTATACCTACCCAAGCGTGAAAGTAATAAACCAATCCTTAACACTATATAGAAGACACATGCACATAAATGCTACTCTGTACAATGTTGCCATGTTCCTTTACCTGTCCTACAATCGTGGTGTCTCTATATATTGGTCAATATCTCACCTGTATACCTACCCAAGAGTGAAACTAATAAACCAATCCTTAACACTATATAGAAGACACATGCACAGGAATGCTACTCTGTACCATGTTGCCATGTTCCTTTACCTGTCCTACAATCGTGGTGTCTCTATATATTGGTCAATATCTCACCTGTATACCTACCCAAGAGTGAAACAAATAAACCAATCCTTAACACTATATAGAAGACACATGCACAGGAATGCTACTCTGTACCATGTTGCCATGTTCCTTTACCTGTCCTACATTCGTGGTGTCTCTATATTTTGGTCAATATCTCACCTGTATACCTACCCAAGAGTGAAACTAATAAACCAAACCTTAACACTATATAGAAGACACATGCAAAGGAATGCTACTCTGTACCATGTTGCCATGTTTCTTTACCTGTCCTACAATCGTGGTGTCTCTATATTTTGGTCAATATCTCACCTGTATACTTACCCAAGAGTGAAACTAATAAACCAATCCTTAACACTATATAGAAGACACATGCAAAGGAATGCTACTCTGTACCATGTTGCCATGTTCATTTACCTGTCCTACATTCGTGGTGTCTCTATATTTTGGTCAATATCTCACCTGTATACTTACCCAAGAGTGAAACTAATAAACCAATCCTTAACACTATATAGAAGACACATGCACAGGAATGCTACTCTGTACCATGTTGCCATGTTCCTTTACCTGTCCTACATTCGTGGTGTCTCTATATTTTGGTCAATATCTCACCTGTATACTTACCCAAGAGTGAAACTAATAAACCAATCCTTAACACTATATAGAAGACACATGCAAAGGAATGCTACTCTGTACCATGTTGCCATGTTTCTTTACCTGTCCTACAATCGTGGTGTCTCTATATATTGGTCAATATCTCACCTGTATACCTACCCAAGAGTGAAACTAATAAAACAATCCTTAACACTATATAGAAGACACATGCACATAAATGCTACTCTGTACCATGTTGCCATATTCCTTTACCTGTCCTACAATCTTGGAGAATCGCTACATTTGCCAATCTCTCACCTTTATAAGTGGCCAAGAATGAAACTAATAGACCACTCCCTGACCTTCTATAGAGGACACATGATCAAGGATGCTACTCTGTAAGATTTTGCCACGTTCCTCTACCAGTCCTACAATTGTGGTGTCTCTTTATATTTGCCAATTTCTCACCGTTATAGCTACCCAATAGTGAAACTAATAAATCAATCCTTAACATTATATAGAGGACACATGATCAAGGATGCCACTCTGTACGATTTTAATACGTTCCTCTACCAGTCCTACAATTGTGGTGTCTCTTTATATTTGCCAATTTCTCACCGTTATAGCTACCCAATAGTGAAACTAATAAACCAATCCTTAACATTATATAGAGGACACATGATCAAGGATGCTACTCTGTACGATTTTGCCATGTTCCTCTACCAGTCCTACAATTGTGGTGTCTCTTTATATTTGCCAATTTCTCACCGTTATAGCTACCCAATAGTGAAACTAATAAACCAATCCTTAACATTATATAGAGGACACATGATCAAGGATGCTACTCTGTACGATTTTGCCACGTTCCTCTACCAGTCCTACAATTGTGGTGTCTCTTTATATTTGCCAATTTCTCACCGTTATAGCTACCCAATAGTGAAACTAATAAACCAATCCTTAACATTATATAGAGGACACATGATCAAGGATGCTACTCTGTACGATTTTGCCACTTTCCTCTACCAGTCCTACAATTGTGGTGTCTCTTTATATTTGCCAATTTCTCACCGTTATAGCTACCCAATAGTGAAACTAATAAACCAATCCTTAACATTATATAGAGGACACATGATCAAGGATGCTACTCTGTACGATTTTGCCACGTTCCTCTACCAGTCCTACAATTGTGGTGTCTCTTCATATTTGCCAATTTCTCACCGTTATAGCTAACCGATAGTGAAACTAATAAATCAATCCTTAACATTATATAGAGGACACATGATCAAGGATGCTACTCTGTACGATTTTGCCACGTTCCTCTACCAGTCCTACAATTGTGGTGTCTCTTTATATTTGCCAATTTCTCACCGTTATAGCTACCCAATAGTGAAACTAATAAATCAATCCTTAACATTATATAGAGGACACATGATCAAGGATGCTACTCTGTACGATTTTGCCACGTTCCTGTACCAGTCCTACAATTGTGGTGTCTCTTTATATTTGCCAATTTCTCACCGTTATAGCTACCCAATAGTGAAACTAATAAACCAATCCTTAACACTAATAGAAGACACATGCACATAAATGCTACTCTGTACCATGTTGCCATGTTCCTCTACCTGTCCTACAATCGTGGTGTCTCTATATATATTGGTCAATATCTCACCTGTATTCCTACCCAAGAGTTAAACTAATAAACCAATCCTTAACACTATATAGAAGACACATGCACATAAATGCTACTCTGTACCATGTTGCCATATTCCTTTACCTGTCCTACAATCTTGGAGAATCGCTACATTTGCCAATCTCTCACCTTTATAAGTGGCCAAGAATGAAACTAATAGACCCCTCCTTAACCTTCTATAGAGGACACATGATCAAGGATGCTACTCTGTACGATTTTGCCACGTTCGTCTACCAGTCCTACAATTGTGGTCTCTCTTTATATTTGCCAATTTCTCACCGTTATAGCAACCCAATAGTGAAACTAATAAATCAATCCTTAACATTATATAGAGGACACATGATCAAGGATGCTACTCTGTACGATTTTGCCACGTTCCTCTACCAGTCCTACAATTGTGGTGTCTCTTTATATTTGCCAATTTCTCACCGTTATAGCTACCCAATAGTGAAACTAATAAATCAATCCTTAACATTATATAGAGGACACATGATCAAGGATGCTACTCTGTACGATTTTGCCACGTTCCTCTACCAGTCCTACAATTGTGGTGTCTCTTTATATTTGCCAATTTCTCACCGTTATAGCTACCCAATAGTGAAACTAATAAATCAATCCTTAACATTATATAGAGGACACATGATCAAGGATGCTACTCTGTACGATTTTGCCACGTTCCTCTACCAGTCCTACAATTGTGGTGTCTCTTTATATTTGCCAATTTCTCACCGTTATAGCTACCCAATAGTGAAACTAATAAATCAATCCTTAACATTATATAGAGGACACATGATCAATGATGCTACTCTGTACGATTTTGCCACGTTCCTCTACCAGTCCTACAATTGTGGTGTCTCTTTATATTTGCCAATTTCTCACCGTTATAGCTACCCAATGGTGAAACTAATAAATCAATCCTTAACATTATATAGAGGACACATGATCAAGGATGCTACTCTGTACGATTTTGCCACGTTCCTCTACCAGTCCTACAATTGTGGTGTCTCTTTATATTTGCCAAATTCTCACCGTTATAGCTACCCAATAGTGAAACTAATAAATCAATCCTTAACATTATATAGAGGACACATGATCAAGGATGCTACTCTGTACGATTTTGCCCCGTTCCTCTACCAGTCATACAATTGTGGTGTCTCTTTATATTTGCCAATTTCTCACCGTTATAGCTACCCAATAGTGAAACTAATAAATCAATCCTTAACATTAAATAGAGGACACATGATCAAGGATGCTACTCTGTACGATTTTGCCACGTTCCTCTACCAGTCCTACAATTGTGGTGTCTCTTTATATTTGAAAATTTCTCACCGTTATAGCTACCCAATAGTGAAACTAATAAATCAATCCTTAACATTATATAGAGGACACATGATCAAGGATGCTACTCTGTACGATTTTGCCACGTTCCTCTACCAGTCCTACAATTGTGGTGTCTCTTTATATTTGCCAATTTCTCACCGTTATAGCTACCCAATAGTGAAACTAATAAATCAATCCTTAACATTATATAGAGGACACATGATCAAGGATGCTACTCTGTACGATTTTGCCACGTTCCTCTACCAGTCCTACAATTGTGGTGTATCTTTATATTTGCCAATTTCTCACCGTTATAGCTACCCAATAGTGAAACTAATAAATCAATCCTTAACATTATATAGAGGACACATGATCAAGGATGCTACTTTGTACGATTTTGCAACGTTTATCTACCAGTCCTACAATTGTGGTGTCTCTTTATATTTGCCAATTTCTCACCGTTATAGCTACCCAATAGTGAAACTAATAAATCAATCCTTAACATTATATAGAGGGCACATGATGAGGGGTGCTACTCTGTACAATGTTTCCATCTTCCTCCACGTGTCCTACAATCGTGGTGTCTCTCTATACTTGTCTATATCTCACCTTTATACCTACCCAATAGTGAAACTAATAAATCAATACTTAACATTATATAGAGGACACATGATCAAGGATGCTACTCTGTACGATTTTGCCACGTTCCTCTACCAGTCCTACAATTGTGGTGTCTCTTTATATTTGCCAATTTCTCACCGTTATAGCTACCCAATAGTGAAACTAATAAATCAATCCTTAACATTATATAGAGGACACATGATCAAGGATGCTACTCTGTACGATTTTGCGACGTTCCTCTACCAGTCCTACAATTGTGGTGTCTCTTTATATTTGCCAATTTCTCACCGTTATAGCTACCCAATAGTGAAACTAATAAACCAATCCTTAACACTATATAGAAGACACATGCACATAAATGGTACTCTGTACCATGTTGCCATGTTCCTCTACCTGTCCTACAATCGTGGTGTCTCTATATATTGGTCAATATCTCACCCGCATACCTACCCAATAGTGAAACTAATAAACCAATCCTTAACACTATATAGAAGACACATGCACATTAATGCTACTCTGTACCATGTTGCCATGTTCCTCTACCTGTCCTACAATCGTGGTGTCTCTCTATACTTGCCAATATCTCACCCTTATACCTACCCAAGAGTGAAACTAATAAACCAATCCTTAACACTATATAGAAAACACATGCACATAAATGCTACTCTGTACCATGTTGCCATGTTCCTCTACCTGTCCTACAATCGTGGTGTCTCTATATATTTGTCAATATCTCACCTGTATAGCTACCCAAGAGTAAAACTAATAAACCAATCCTTAACACTATATAGAAGACACATGCACAGGAATGCTACTCTGTACCATGTTGCCATGTTCCTTTACCTGTCCTACAATCTTGGAGAATCGCTACATTTGCCAATCTCTCACCTTTATAAGTGGCCAAGAATGAAACTAATAGACCCCTCCTTAACCTTCTATAGAGGACACATGATCAAGGATGCTACTCTGTACGATTTTGCCACGTTCCTCTACCAGTCCTACAATTGTGGTGTCTCTTTATATTTGCCAATTTCTCACCGTTATAGCTACCCAATAGTGAAACTCATAAATCAATCCTTAACATTATATAGAGGACACATGATCAAGGATGTTACTCTGTACGATTTTGCCACGTTCCTCTACCAGTCATACAATTGTGGTGTCTCTTTATATTTGCCAATTTCTCACCGTTATAGCTACCCAATAGTGAAACTAATAAATCAATCCTTAACATTATATAGAGGACACATGATCAAGGATGCTACTCTGTACGATTTTGCCACGTTCCTCTACCAGTCCTACAATTGTGGGGTCTCTTTATATTTGCCAATTTCTCACCGTTATAGCTACCCAATAGTGAAACTAATAAATCAATCCTTAACATTATATAGAGGACACATGATCAAGGATGCTACCTTGTACGATTTTGCCACGTTCCTCTACCAGTCCTACAATTGTGGTGTCTCTTTATATTTGCCAATTTATCAACGTTATAGCTACCCAATAGTGAAACAAATAAATCAATCCTTAACATTATATAGAGGACACATGATCAAGGATGCTACTCTGTACGATTTTGCCACGTTCCTCTACCAGTCCTACAATTGTGGTGTTTCTTTATATTTGCCAATTTCTCACCGTTATTGCTACCCAATAGTGAAACTAATAAATCAATCCTTAACATTATATAGAGGACACATGATCAAGGATGCTGCTCTGTACGATTTTGCCACGTTCCTCTACCAGTCCTACAATTGTGGTGTCTCTTTATATTTGCCAATTTCTCACCGTTATAGCTACCCAATAGTGAAACTAAAAAACTAATCCTAAACACTATATAGAAGACACATGCACATAAATGGTACTCTGTACCATGTTGCCATGTTCCTCTACCTGTCCTACAATCGTGGTGTCTCTATATATTGGTCAAATCTCACCCGCATACCTACCCAATAGTGAAACTAATAAACCAATCCTTAACACTATATAGAAGACACATGCACATAAATGCTACTCTGTACCATGTTGCCATGTTCCTCTACCTGTCCTACAATCGTGGTGTCTCTATATATTTGTCAATATCTCACCTGTATAGCTACCCAAGAGTAAAACTAATAAACCAATCCTTAACACTATATAGAAGACACATGCACAGGAATGCTACTCTGTACCATGTTGCCATGTTCCTTTACCTGTCCTACAATCTTGGAGAATCGCTACATTTGCCAATCTCTCACCTTTATAAGTGGCCAAGAATGAAACTAATAGACCCCTCCTTAACCTTCTATAGAGGACACATGATCAAGGATGCTACTCTGTACGATTTTGCCACGTTCCTCTACCAGTCCTACAATTGTGGTGTCTCTTTATATTTCTCGACTTCTCACCGTTATAGCTACCCAATAGTGAAACTAATAAATCAATCCCTAACATTATATAGAGGACACATGATCAAGGATGCTACTCTATACGATTTTGCCCCGTTCCTCTACCAGTCCTACAATTGTGGTGTCTCTTTATATTTGCCAATTTCTCACCGTTATAGCTACCCAATAGTGAAACTCATAAATCAATCCTTAACATTATATAGAGGACACATGATCAAGGATGTTACTCTGTACGATTTTGCCACGTTCCTCTACCAGTCATACAATTGTGGTGTCTCTTTATATTTGCCAATTTCTCACCGTTATAGCTACCCAATAGTGAAACTAATAAATCAATCCTTAACATTATATAGAGGACACATGATCAAGGATGCTACTCTGTACGATTTTGCCACGTTCCTCTACCAGTCCTACAATTGTGGTGTCTCTTTATATTTGCCAATTTCTCACCGTTATAGCTACCCAATAGTGAAACTAATAAATCAATCCTTAACATTATATAGAGGACACATGATCAAGGATGCTACCTTGTACGATTTTGCCACGTTCCTCTACCAGTCCTACAATTGTGGTATCTCTTTATATTTGCCAATTTCTCAACGTTATAGCTAAACAATAGTGAAACAAATAAATCAATCCTTAACATTATATAGAGGACACATGATCAAGGATGCTACTCTGTACGATTTTGCCACGTTCCTCTACCAGTCCTACAATTGTGGTGTTTCTTTATATTTGCCAATTTCTCACCGTTATAGCTACCCAATAGTGAAACTAATAAATCAATCCTTAACATTATATAGAGGACACATGATCAAGGATGCTACCTTGTACGATTTTGCCACGTTCCTCTACCAGTCCTACAATTGTGGTGTCTCTTTATATTTGCCAATTTCTCAACGTTATAGCTACCCAATAGTGAAACAAATAAATCAATCCTTAACATTATATAGAGGACACATGATCAAGGATGCTACTCTGTACGATTTTGCCACGTTCCTCTACCAGTCCTACAATTGTGGTGTTTCTTTATATTTGCCAATTTCTCACCGTTATAGCTACCCAATAGTGAAACTAATAAATCAATCCTTAACATTATATAGAGGACACATGATCAAGGATGCTGCTCTGTACGATTTTGCCACGTTCCTCTACCAGTCCTACAATTGTGGTGTCTCTTTATATTTGCCAATTTCTCACCGTTATAGCTACCCAATAGTGAAACTAATAAATCAATCCTTAACATTATATAGAGGACACATGATCAAGGATGCTACTCTGTACGATTTTGCCACGTTCCTCTACCAGTCCTACAATTGTGGTGTCTCTTTATATTTGCCAAATTCTCACCGTTATAGCTACCCAATCGTGAAACTAATAAATCAATCCTTAACATTATATAGAGGACACATGATCAAGGATGCTACTCTGTACGATTTTGCCACGTTCCTCTACCAGTCCTACAATTGTGGTGTCTTTTTATATTTGCCAATTTCTCACCGTTATAGTTACCCAATAGTGAAACTAATAAATCAATCCTTAACATTATATAGAGGACACATGATCAAGGATGCTACTCTGTACGATTTTGCCACGTTCCTCTACCAGTCCTACAATTGTGGTGTCTCTTTATATTTGCCAATTTCTCACCGTTATAGCTACCCAATAGTGAAACTAATAAATCAATCCTTAACATTATATAGAGGACACATGATCAAGGATGCTACTCTGTACGATTTTGCCACGTTCCTCTACCAGTCCTACAATTGTGGTGTCTCTTTATATTTGCCAATTTCTCACCGTTATAGCTACCCAATAGTGAAACTAATAAATCAATCCTTAACATTATATAGAGGACACATGATCAAGGATGCTACTCTGTACGATTTTGCCACGTTCCTCTACCAGTCCTACAATTGTGGTGTCTCTTTATATTTGCCAATTTCTCACCGTTATAGCTACCCAATAGTGAAACTAATAAATCAATTCTTAACATTATATAGAGGACACATGATCAAGGATGCTACTCTGTACGATTTTGCCACGTTTCTCTACCAGTCCTACAATTGTGGTGTCTCTTTATATTTGCCAATTTCTCACCGTTATAGCTACCCAATAGTGAAACTAAAAAACCAATCCTTAACACTATATAGAAGACATATGCACATAAATGGTACTCTGTACCATGTTGCCATGTTCCTCTACCTGTCCTACAATCGTGGTGTCTCTATATATTGGTCAATATCTCACCCGCATACCTACCCAATAGTGAAACTAATAAACCAATCCTTAACACTATATAGAAGACACATGCACATAAATGCTACTCTGTACCATGTTGCCATGTTCCTCTACCTGTCCTACAATCGTGGTGTCTCTCTATACTTGCAATATCTCACCCTTATACCTACCCAAGAGTGAAACTAATAAACCAATCCTTAACACTATATAGAAGACACATGCACATAAATGCTACTCTGTACCATGTTGCCATGTTCCTCTACCTGTCCTACAATCGTGGTGTCTCTATATATTTGTCAATATCTCACCTGTATAGCTACCCAAGAGTAAAACTAATAAACCAATCCTTAACACTATATAGAAGACACATGCACAGGAATGCTACTCTGTACCATGTTGCCATGTTCCTTTACCTGTCCTACAATCTTGGAGAATCGCTACATTTGACAATCTCTCACCTTTATAAGTGGCCAAGAATGAAACTAATAGACCCCTCCTTAACCTTCTATAGAGGACACATGATCAAGGATGCTACTCTGTACGATTTTGCCACGTTCCTCTACCAGTCCTACAATTGTGGTGTCTCTTTATATTTACCAATTTCTCACCGTTATAGCTACCCAATAGTGAAACTAATAAATCAATCCTTAACATTATATAGAGGACACATGATCAAGGATGCTACTCTGTACGATTTTGCCACGTTCCTCTACCAGTCCTACAATTGTGGTGTCTCTTTATATTTGCCAATTTTTCACCGTTATAGCTACCCAATAGTGAAACTAATAAATCAATCCTTAACATTATATAGAGGACACATGATCAAGGATGTTACTCTGTACGATTTTGCCACGTTCCTCTACCAGTCCTACGATTGTGGTGTCTCTTTATCTTTGCCAATTTCTCACCGTTATAGCTACCCAATAGTGAAACTAATAAATCAATCCTTAACATTATATAGAGGACACATGATCAAGGATGCTACTCTGTACGATTTTGCCACGTTCCTCTACCAGTCCTACAATTGTGGTGTCTCTTTATATTTGCCAATTTCTCACCGTTATAGCTACCCAATAGTGAAACTAATAAATCAATCCTTAACTTTATATAGAGGACACATGATCAAGGATGCTACTCTGTACGATTTTGCCACGTTCCTCTACCAGTCCTACAATTGTGGTGTCTCTTTATATTTGCCAATTTCTCACCGTTATAGCTACCCAATAGTGAAACTAATAAATCAATCCTTAACATTATATAGAGGACACATGATCAAGGATGCTACTCTGTACGATTTTGCCACGTTCCTCTACCAGTCCTACAATTGTGGTGTCTCTTTATATTTGCCAATTTCTCACCGTTATAGCTACCCAATAGTGAAACTAATAAATCAATCCTTAACATTATATAGAGGACACATGATCAAGGATGCTACTCTGTACGATTTTGCCACGTTCCTCTACCAGTCCTACAATTGTGGTGTCTCTTTATATTTGCCAATTTCTCACCGTTATAGCTACCCAATAGTGAAACTAATAAATCAATCCTTAACATTATATAGAGGACACATGATCAAGGATGCTGCTCTGTACGATTTTTCCACATTCCTCTACCAGTCCTACAATTGTGGTGTCTCTTTATATTTGCAAATTTCTCACCGTTATAGCTACCCAATTGTGAAACTAATAAACCAATCCTTAACACTATATAGATGACACATGCACATAAATGGTACTCTGTACCATGTTGCCATGTTCCTCTACCTGTCCTACAATCGTGGTGTCTCTATATATTGGTCAATATCTCACCCGCATACCTACCCAATAGTGAAACTAATAAACCAATCCTTAACACTATATAGAAGACACATGCACATAAATGCTACTCTGTACCATGTTGCCATGTTCCTCTACCTGTCCTACAATCGTGGTGTCTTTCTATACTTGCCAATATCTCACCTTTATACCTACCCAAGGGTGAAACTAATAAACCAATCCTTAACACTATATAGAAGACACATGCACATAAATGCTACTCTGTACCATGTTGCCACGTTCCTCTACCAGTCCTACAATTGTGGTGTCTCTTTATATTTGCCAATTTCTCACCGTTATAGCTACCCAATAGTGAAACTAATAAATCAATCCTTAACATTATATAGAGGACACATGATCAAGGATGCTACTCTGTACGATTTTGCCACGTTCCTCTACCAGTCCTACAATTGTGGTGTCTCTTTATATTTGCCAATTTCTCACCGTTATAGCTACCCAATAGTGAAACTAATAAATCAATCCTTAACATTATATAGAGGACACATGATCAAGGATGTTACTCTGTACGATTTTGCCACGTTCCTCTACCAGTCCTACAATTGTGGTGTCTCTTTATCTTTGCCAATTTTTCACCGTTATAGCTACCCAATAGTGAAACTAATAAATCAGTCCTTAACATTATATAGAGGACACATGATCAAGGATGCTACTCTGTACGATTTTGCCACGTTCCTCTACCAGTCCTACAATTGTGGTGTCTCTTTATATTTGCCAATTTCTCACCGTTATAGCTACCCAATAGTGAAACTAATAAATCAATCCTTAACATTATATAGAGGACACATGATCAAGGATGCTACTCTGTACGATTTTGCCACGTTCCTCTACCAGTCCTACAATTGTGGTGTCTCTTTATATTTGCCAATTTCTCACCGTTATAGCTACCCAATAGTGAAACTAATAAATCAATCCTTAACATTATATAGAGGACACATGATCAAGGATGCTACTCTGTACGATTTTGCCACGTTCCTCTACCAGTCCTACAATTGTGGTGTCTCTTTATATTTGCCAATTTCTCACCGTTATAGCTACCCAATAGTGAAACTAATAAATCAATCCTTAACATTATATAGAGGACACATGATCAAGGATGCTACTCTGTACGATTTTGCCACGTTCCTCTACCAGTCCTACAATTGTGGTGTCTCTTTATATTTGCCAAATTCTCACCGTTATAGCTACCCAATCGTGAAACTAATAAATCAATCCTTAACATTATATAGAGGACACATGATCAAGGATGCTACTCTGTACGATTTTGCCACGTTCCTCTACCTGTCCTACAATTGTGGTGTCTTTTTATATTTGCCAATTTCTCACCGTTATAGTTACCCAATAGTGAAACTAATAAATCAATCCTTAACATTATATAGAGGACACATGATCAAGGATGCTACTCTGTACGATTTTGCCACGTTCCTCTACCAGTCCTACAATTGTGGTGTCTCTTTATATTTGCCAATTTCTCACCGTTATAGCTACCCAATAGTGAAACTAATAAATCAATCCTTAACATTATATAGAGGACACATGATCAAGGATGCTACTCTGTACGATTTTGCCACGTTCCTCTACCAGTCCTACAATTGTGGTGTCTCTTTATATTTGCCAATTTCTCACCGTTAAAGCTACCCAATAGTGAAACTAATAAATCAATTCTTAACATTATATAGAGGACACATGATCAAGGATGCTACTCTGTACGATTTTGCCACGTTTCTCTACCAGTCCTACAATTGTGGTGTCTCTTTATATTTGCCAATTTCTCACCGTTATAGCTACCCAATAGTGAAACTAAAAAACCAATCCTTAACACTATATAGAAGACATATGCACATAAATGGTACTCTGTACCATGTTGCCATGTTCCTCTACCTGTCCTACAATCGTGGTGTCTCTATATATTGGTCAATATCTCACCCGCATACCTACCCAATAGTGAAACTAATAAACCAATCCTTAACACTATATAGAAGACACATGCACATAAATGCTACTCTGTACCATGTTGCCATGTTCCTCTACCTGTCCTACAATCGTGGTGTCTCTCTATACTTGCCAATATCTCACCCTTATACCTACCCAAGAGTGAAACTAATAAACCAATCCTTAACACTATATAGAAGACACATGCACATAAATGCTACTCTGTACCATGTTGCCATGTTCCTCTACCTGTCCTACAATCGTGGTGTCTCTATATATTTGTCAATATCTCACCTGTATAGCTACCCAAGAGTAAAACTAATAAACCAATCCTAACCACTATATAGAAGACACATGCACAGGAATGCTACTCTGTACCATGTTGCCATGTTCCTTTACCTGTCCTACAATCTTGGAGAATCGCTACATTTGCCAATCTCTCACCTTTATAAGTGGCCAAGAATGAAACTAATAGACCCCTCCTTAACCTTCTATAGAGGACACATGATCAAGGATGCTACTCTGTACGATTTTGCCACGTTCCTCTACCAGTCCTACAATTGTGGTGTCTCTTTATATTTACCAATTTCTCACCGTTATAGCTACCCAATAGTGAAACTAATAAATCAATCCTTAACATTATATAGAGGACACATGATCAAGGATGCTACTATGTACGATTTTGCCACGTTCCTCTACCAGTCCTACAATTGTGGTGTCTCTTTATATTTGCCAATTTCTCACCGTTATAGCTACCCAATAGTGAAAATAATAAATCAATCCTTAACATTATATAGAGGACACATGATCAAGGATGTTACTCTGTACGATTTTGCCACGTTCCTCTACCAGTCCTACGATTGTGGTGTCTCTTTATCTTTGCCAATTTCTCACCGTTATAGCTACCCAATAGTGAAACTAATAAATCAATCCTTAACATTATATAGAGGACACATGATCAAGGATGCTACTCTGTACGATTTTGCCACGTTCCTCTACCAGTCCTACAATTGTGGTGTCTCTTTATATTTGCCAATTTCTCACCGTTATAGCTACCCAATAGTGAAACTAATAAATCAATCCTTAACATTATATAGAGGACACATGATCAAGGATGCTACTCTGTACGATTTTGCCACGTTCCTCTACCAGTCATACAATTGTGGTGTCTCTTTATATTTGCCAATTTCTCACCGTTATAGCTACCCAATAGTGAAACTAATAAATCAATCCTTAACATTATATAGAGGACACATGATCAAGGATGCTACTCTGTACGATTTTGCCACGTTCCTCTACCAGTCCTACAATTGTGGTGTCTCTTTATATTTGCCAATTTTTCACCGTTATAGCTATCCAATAGTGAAACTAATAAATCAATCCTTAACATTATATAGAGGACACATGATCAAGGATGCTACTCTGTACGATTTTTCCACGTTCCTCTACCAGTCCTACAATTGTGGTGTCTCTTTATATTTGCAAATTTCTCACCGTTATAGCTACCCAATTGTGAAACTAATAAACCAATCCTTCACACTATATAGATGACACATGCACATAAATGGTACTCTGTACCATGTTGCCATGTTCCTCTACCTGTCCTACAATCGTGGTGTCTCTATATATTGGTCAATATCTCACCCGCATACCTACCCAATAGTGAAACTAATAAACCAATCCTTAACACTATATAGAAGACACATGCACATAAATGCTACTCTGTACCATGTTGCCATGTTCCTCTACCTGTCCCACAATCGTGGTGTCTCTCTATATTTGCCAATATCTCACCTTTATACCTACCCAAGAGTGAAACTAATAAACCAATCCTTAACACTATATAGAAGACACATGCACATAAATGCTACTCTGTACCATGTTGCCACGTTCCTCTACCAGTCCAACAATTGTGGTGTCTCTTTATATTTGCCAATTTCTCACCGTTATAGCTACCCAATAGTGAAACTAATAAATCAATCCTTAACATTATATAGAGGTCACATGATCAAGGATGCTACTCTGTACGATTTTGCCACGTTCCTCTACCAGTCCTACAATTGTGGTGTCTCTTTATATTTGCCAATTTCTCACCGTTATAGCTACCCAATAGTGAAACTAATAAATCAATCCTTAACCTTCTATAGAGGACACATGATCAAGGATGTTACTCTGTACGATTTTGCCACGTTCCTCTACCAGTCCTACAATTGTGGTGTCTCTTTATCTTTGCCAATTTCTCACCGTTATAGCTACCCAATAGTGAAACTAATAAATCAATCCTTAACATTATATAGAGGACACATGATCAAGGATGCTACTCTGTACGATTTTGCCACGTTCCTCTACCAGTCCTACAATTGTGGTGTCTCTTTATATTTGCCAATTTCTCACCGTTATAGCTACCCAATAGTGAAACTAATAAATCAATCCTTAACATTATATAGAGGACACATGATCAAGGATGCTACTCTGTACGATTTTGCCACGTTCCTCTACCAGTCCTACAATTGTGGTGTCTCTTTATATTTGCCAATTTCTCACCGTTATAGCTACCCAATAGTGAAACTAATAAATCAATCCTTAACATTATATAGAGGACACATGATCAAGGATGCTACTCTGTACGATTTTGCCACGTTCCTCTACCAGTCCTAAAATTGTGGTGTCTCTTTATATTTGCCAATTTCTCACCGTTATAGCTACCCAATAGTGAAACTAATAAATCAATCCTTAACATTATATAGAGGACACATGATCAAGGATGCTACTCTGTACGATTTTGCCACGTTCCTCTACCAGTCCTACAATTGTGGTGTCTCTTTATATTTGCCAATTTTTCACCGTTATAGCTATCCAATAGTGAAACTAATAAATCAATCCTTAACATTATATAGAGGACACATGATCAAGGATGCTACTCTGTACGATTTTTCCACGTTCCTCTACCAGTCCTACAATTGTGGTGTCTCTTTATATTTGCAAATTTCTCACCGTTATAGCTACCCAATAGTGAAACTAATAAACCAATCCTTAACACTATATAGAAGACACATGCACATAAATGGTACTCTGTACCATGTTGCCATGTTCCTCTACCTGTCCTACAATCGTGGTGTCTCTATATATTTGTCAATATCTCACCTGTATAGCTACCCAAGAGTAAAACTAATTAACCAATCCTTAACACTATATAGAAGACACATGCAAAGGAATGCTACTCTGTACCATGTTGCCATGTTCCTTTACCTGTCCTACAATCTTGGAGAATCACTACATTTGCCAATCTCTCACCTTTATAAGTGGCCAAGAATGAAACTAATAGACCCCTCCTTAACCTTCTATAGAGGACACATGATCAAGGATGCTACTCTGTACGATTTTGCCACGTTCCTCTACCAGTCCTACCATTTTGGTGTCTCTTTATATTTGCCAAATTCTCACCGTTATAGCTACCCAATAGTGAAACTAATAAATCAATCCTTAACATTATATAGAGGACACATGATCAAGGATGCTACTCTGTACGATTTTGCCACGTTCCTCTACCAGTCCTACAATTGTGGTGTATCTTTATATTTGCCAATTTCTCACCGTTATAGCTACCCAATAGTGAAACTAATAAATCAATCCTTAACATTATATAGAGGACACATGATCAAGGATGCTACTCTGTACGATTTTGCCACGTTTATCTACCAGTCCTACAATTGTGGTGTCTCTTTATATTTGCCAAATTCTCACCGTTATAGCTACCCAATAGTGAAACTAATAAACCAATCCTTAACATTATATAGAGGACACATGATCAAGGATGCTACTCTGTACGATTTTGCCACGTTCCTCTACCAGTCCTACAATTGTGGTGTCTCTTTATATTTGCCAATTTTTCACCGTTATAGCTATCCAATAGTGAAACTAATAAATCAATCCTTAACATTATATAGAGGACACATGATCAAGGATGCTACTCTGTACGATTTTTCCACGTTCCTCTACCAGTCCTACAATTGTGGTGTCTCTTTATATTTGCAAATTTCTCACCGTTATAGCTACCCAATAGTGAAACTAATAAACCAATCCTTAACACTATATAGAAGACACATGCACATAAATGGTACTCTGTACCATGTTGCCATGTTCCTCTACCTGTCCTACAATCGTGGTGTCTCTATATATTTGTCAATATCTCACCTGTATAGCTACCCAAGAGTAAAACTAATTAACCAATCCTTAACACTATATAGAAGACACATGCAAAGGAATGCTACTCTGTACCATGTTGCCATGTTCCTTTACCTGTCCTACAATCTTGGAGAATCACTACATTTGCCAATCTCTCACCTTTATAAGTGGCCAAGAATGAAACTAATAGACCCCTCCTTAACCTTCTATAGAGGACACATGATCAAGGATGCTACTCTGTACGATTTTGCCACGTTCCTCTACCAGTCCTACCATTTTGGTGTCTCTTTATATTTGCCAAATTCTCACCGTTATAGCTACCCAATAGTGAAACTAATAAATCAATCCTTAACATTATATAGAGGACACATGATCAAGGATGCTACTCTGTACGATTTTGCCACGTTCCTCTACCAGTCCTACAATTGTGGTGTATCTTTAAATTTGCCAATTTCTCACCGTTATAGCTACCCAATAGTGAAACTAATAAATCAATCCTTAACATTATATAGAGGACACATGATCAAGGATGCTACTCTGTACGATTTTGCCACGTTTATCTACCAGTCCTACAATTGTGGTGTCTCTTTATATTTGCCAATTTCTCACCGTTATAGCTACCCAATAGTGAAACTAATAAATCAATCCTTAACATTATATAGAGGACACATGATCAAGGATGCTACTCTGTACGATTTTGCCACGTTCCTCTACCAGTCCTACAATTGTGGTGTCTCTTTATATTTGCCAATTTCTCACCGTTATAGCTACCCAATCGTGAAACTAATAAATCAATCCTTAACATTATATAGAGGACACATGATCAAGGATGCTACTATGTACGATTTTGCCACGTTCCTCTACCAGTCCTACAATTGTGGTGTCTCTTTATATTTGCCAATTTCTCACCGTTATAGCTACCCAATAGTGAAAATAATAAATCAATCCTTAACATTATATAGAGGACACATGATCAAGGATGTTACTCTGTACGATTTTGCCACGTTCCTCTACCAGTCCTACGATTGTGGTGTCTCTTTATCTTTGCCAATTTCTCACCGTTATAGCTACCCAATAGTGAAACTAATAAATCAATCCTTAACATTATATAGAGGACACATGATCAAGGATGCTACTCTGTACGATTTTGCCACGTTCCTCTACCAGTCCTACAATTGTGGTGTCTCTTTATATTTGCCAATTTCTCACCGTTATAGCTACCCAATA
Source organism: Prosapia bicincta (assembly GCA_036971475.1). Taxonomy (NCBI): domain Eukaryota; kingdom Metazoa; phylum Arthropoda; class Insecta; order Hemiptera; family Cercopidae; genus Prosapia; species Prosapia bicincta. The sequence goes on from JBAIZL010000005.1 coordinate 226,547,597, forward strand.
GTGAAACTAATAAACCAATCCTTAACACTATATAGAAGACACATGCACATAAATGGTACTCTGTACCATGTTGCCATGTTCCTCTACCTGTCCTACAATCGTGGTGTCTCTATATATTGGTCAATATCTCACCCGCATACCTACCCAATAGTGAAACTAATAAACCAATCCTTAACACTATATAGAAGACACATGCACATAAATGCTACTCTGTACCATGTTGCCATGTTCCTCTACCTGTCCCACAATCGTGGTGTCTCTCTATATTTGCCAATATCTCACCTTTATACCTACCCAAGAGTGAAACTAATAAACCAATCCTTAACACTATATAGAAGACACATGCACATAAATGCTACTCTGTACCATGTTGCCACGTTCCTCTACCAGTCCAACAATTGTGGTGTCTCTTTATATTTGCCAATTTCTCACCGTTATAGCTACCCAATAGTGAAACTAATAAATCAATCCTTAACATTATATAGAGGTCACATGATCAAGGATGCTACTCTGTACGATTTTGCCACGTTCCTCTACCAGTCCTACAATTGTGGTGTCTCTTTATATTTGCCAATTTCTCACCGTTATAGCTACCCAATAGTGAAACTAATAAATCAATCCTTAACCTTCTATAGAGGACACATGATCAAGGATGTTACTCTGTACGATTTTGCCACGTTCCTCTACCAGTCCTACAATTGTGGTGTCTCTTTATCTTTGCCAATTTCTCACCGTTATAGCTACCCAATAGTGAAACTAATAAATCAATCCTTAACATTATATAGAGGACACATGATCAAGGATGCTACTCTGTACGATTTTGCCACGTTCCTCTACCAGTCCTACAATTGTGGTGTCTCTTTATATTTGCCAATTTCTCACCGTTATAGCTACCCAATAGTGAAACTAATAAATCAATCCTTAACATTATATAGAGGACACATGATCAAGGATGCTACTCTGTACGATTTTGCCACGTTCCTCTACCAGTCCTACAATTGTGGTGTCTCTTTATATTTGCCAATTTCTCACCGTTATAGCTACCCAATAGTGAAACTAATAAATCAATCCTTAACATTATATAGAGGACACATGATCAAGGATGCTACTCTGTACGATTTTGCCACGTTCCTCTACCAGTCCTAAAATTGTGGTGTCTCTTTATATTTGCCAATTTCTCACCGTTATAGCTACCCAATAGTGAAACTAATAAATCAATCCTTAACATTATATAGAGGACACATGATCAAGGATGCTACTCTGTACGATTTTGCCACGTTCCTCTACCAGTCCTACAATTGTGGTGTCTCTTTATATTTGCCAATTTTTCACCGTTATAGCTATCCAATAGTGAAACTAATAAATCAATCCTTAACATTATATAGAGGACACATGATCAAGGATGCTACTCTGTACGATTTTTCCACGTTCCTCTACCAGTCCTACAATTGTGGTGTCTCTTTATATTTGCAAATTTCTCACCGTTATAGCTACCCAATAGTGAAACTAATAAACCAATCCTTAACACTATATAGAAGACACATGCACATAAATGGTACTCTGTACCATGTTGCCATGTTCCTCTACCTGTCCTACAATCGTGGTGTCTCTATATATTTGTCAATATCTCACCTGTATAGCTACCCAAGAGTAAAACTAATTAACCAATCCTTAACACTATATAGAAGACACATGCAAAGGAATGCTACTCTGTACCATGTTGCCATGTTCCTTTACCTGTCCTACAATCTTGGAGAATCACTACATTTGCCAATCTCTCACCTTTATAAGTGGCCAAGAATGAAACTAATAGACCCCTCCTTAACCTTCTATAGAGGACACATGATCAAGGATGCTACTCTGTACGATTTTGCCACGTTCCTCTACCAGTCCTACCATTTTGGTGTCTCTTTATATTTGCCAAATTCTCACCGTTATAGCTACCCAATAGTGAAACTAATAAATCAATCCTTAACATTATATAGAGGACACATGATCAAGGATGCTACTCTGTACGATTTTGCCACGTTCCTCTACCAGTCCTACAATTGTGGTGTATCTTTATATTTGCCAATTTCTCACCGTTATAGCTACCCAATAGTGAAACTAATAAATCAATCCTTAACATTATATAGAGGACACATGATCAAGGATGCTACTCTGTACGATTTTGCCACGTTTATCTACCAGTCCTACAATTGTGGTGTCTCTTTATATTTGCCAAATTCTCACCGTTATAGCTACCCAATAGTGAAACTAATAAACCAATCCTTAACATTATATAGAGGACACATGATCAAGGATGCTACTCTGTACGATTTTGCCACGTTCCTCTACCAGTCCTACAATTGTGGTGTCTCTTTATATTTGCCAATTTTTCACCGTTATAGCTATCCAATAGTGAAACTAATAAATCAATCCTTAACATTATATAGAGGACACATGATCAAGGATGCTACTCTGTACGATTTTTCCACGTTCCTCTACCAGTCCTACAATTGTGGTGTCTCTTTATATTTGCAAATTTCTCACCGTTATAGCTACCCAATAGTGAAACTAATAAACCAATCCTTAACACTATATAGAAGACACATGCACATAAATGGTACTCTGTACCATGTTGCCATGTTCCTCTACCTGTCCTACAATCGTGGTGTCTCTATATATTTGTCAATATCTCACCTGTATAGCTACCCAAGAGTAAAACTAATTAACCAATCCTTAACACTATATAGAAGACACATGCAAAGGAATGCTACTCTGTACCATGTTGCCATGTTCCTTTACCTGTCCTACAATCTTGGAGAATCACTACATTTGCCAATCTCTCACCTTTATAAGTGGCCAAGAATGAAAATAATAGACCCCTCCTTAACCTTCTATAGAGGACACATGATCAAGGATGCTACTCTGTACGATTTTGCCACGTTCCTCTACCAGTCCTACCATTTTGGTGTCTCTTTATATTTGCCAAATTCTCACCGTTATAGCTACCCAATAGTGAAACTAATAAATCAATCCTTAACATTATATAGAGGACACATGATCAAGGATGCTACTCTGTACGATTTTGCCACGTTCCTCTACCAGTCCTACAATTGTGGTGTATCTTTATATTTGCCAATTTCTCACCGTTATAGCTACCCAATAGTGAAACTAATAAATCAATCCTTAACATTATATAGAGGACACATGATCAAGGATGCTACTCTGTACGATTTTGCCACGTTTATCTACCAGTCCTACAATTGTGGTGTCTCTTTATATTTGCCAATTTCTCACCGTTATAGCTACCCAATAGTGAAACTAATAAATCAATCCTTAACATTATATAGAGGACACATGATCAAGGATGCTACTCTGTACGATTTTGCCACGTTCCTCTACCAGTCCTACAATTGTGGTGTCTCTTTATATTTGCCAATTTCTCACCGTTATAGCTACCCAATCGTGAAACTAATAAATCAATCCTTAACATTATATAGAGGACACATGATCAAGGATGCTACTCTGTACGATTTTGCCACGTTCCTCTACCAGTCCTACAATTGTGGTGTCTTTTTATATTTGCCAATTTCTCACCGTTATAGTTACCCAATAGTGAAACTAATAAATCAATCCTTAACATTATATAGAGGACACATGATCAAGGATGCTACTCTGTACGATTTTGCCACGTTCCTCTACCAGTCCTACAATTGTGGTGTCTCTTTATATTTGCCAATTTCTCACCGTTATAGCTACCCAATAGTGAAACTAATAAATCAATCCTTAACATTATATAGAGGACACATGATCAAGGATGCTACTCTGTACGATTTTGCCACGTTCCTCTACCAGTCCTACAATTGTGGTGTCTCTTTATATTTGCCAATTTCTCACCGTTATAGCTACCCAATAGTGAAACTAATAAACCAATCCTTAACACTATATAGAAGACACATGCACATAAATGGTACTCTGTACCATGTTGCCATGTTCCTCTACCTGTCCTACAATCGTGGTGTCTCTATATATTGGTCAATATCTCACCCGCATACCTACCCAATAGTGAAACTAATAAACCAATCCTTAACACTTTATAGAAGACACATGCACATAAATGCTACTCTGTACCATGTTGCCATGTTCCTCTACCTGTCCTACAATCGTGGTGTCTCTCTATACTTGCCAATATCTCACCTTTATACCTAGCCAAGAGTGAAACTAATAAACCAATCCTAACCACTATATAGAAGACACATGCACAGGAATGCTACTCTGTACCATGTTGCCATGTTCCTTTACCTGTCCTACAATCTTGGAGAATCGCTACATTTGCCAATCTCTCACCTTTATAAGTGGCCAAGAATGAAACTAATAGACCCCTCCTTAACCTTCTATAGAGGACACATGATCAAGGATGCTACTCTGTACGATTTTGCCACGTTCCTCTACCAGTCCTACAATTGTGGTGTCTCTTTATATTTACCAATTTCTCACCGTTATAGCTACCCAATAGTGAAACTAATAAATCAATCCTTAACATTATATAGAGGACACATGATCAAGGATGCTACTATGTACGATTTTGCCACGTTCCTCTACCAGTCCTACAATTGTGGTGTCTCTTTATATTTGCCAATTTCTCACCGTTATAGCTACCCAATAGTGAAAATAATAAATCAATCCTTAACATTATATAGAGGACACATGATCAAGGATGTTACTCTGTACGATTTTGCCACGTTCCTCTACCAGTCCTACGATTGTGGTGTCTCTTTATCTTTGCCAATTTCTCACCGTTATAGCTACCCAATAGTGAAACTAATAAATCAATCCTTAACATTATATAGAGGACACATGATCAAGGATGCTACTCTGTACGATTTTGCCACGTTCCTCTACCAGTCCTACAATTGTGGTGTCTCTTTATATTTGCCAATTTCTCACCGTTATAGCTACCCAATAGTGAAACTAATAAATCAATCCTTAACATTATATAGAGGACACATGATCAAGGATGCTACTCTGTACGATTTTGCCACGTTCCTCTACCAGTCATACAATTGTGGTGTCTCATTATATTTGCCAATTTCTCACCGTTATAGCTACCCAATAGTGAAACTAATAAATCAATCCTTAACATTATATAGAGGACACATGATCAAGGATGCTACTCTGTACGATTTTGCCACGTTCCTCTACCAGTCCTACAATTGTGGTGTCTCTTTATATTTGCCAATTTTTCACCGTTATAGCTATCCAATAGTGAAACTAATAAATCAATCCTTAACATTATATAGAGGACACATGATCAAGGATGCTACTCTGTACGATTTTTCCACGTTCCTCTACCAGTCCTACAATTGTGGTGTCTCTTTATATTTGCAAATTTCTCACCGTTATAGCTACCCAATTGTGAAACTAATAAACCAATCCTTCACACTATATAGATGACACATGCACATAAATGGTACTCTGTACCATGTTGCCATGTTCCTCTACCTGTCCTACAATCGTGGTGTCTCTATATATTGGTCAATATCTCACCCGCATACCTACCCAATAGTGAAACTAATAAACCAATCCTTAACACTATATAGAAGACACATGCACATAAATGCTACTCTGTACCATGTTGCCATGTTCCTCTACCTGTCCCACAATCGTGGTGTCTCTCTATATTTGCCAATATCTCACCTTTATACCTACCCAAGAGTGAAACTAATAAACCAATCCTTAACACTATATAGAAGACACATGCACATAAATGCTACTCTGTACCATGTTGCCACGTTCCTCTACCAGTCCAACAATTGTGGTGTCTCTTTATATTTGCCAATTTCTCACCGTTATAGCTACCCAATAGTGAAACTAATAAATCAATCCTTAACATTATATAGAGGTCACATGATCAAGGATGCTACTCTGTACGATTTTGCCACGTTCCTCTACCAGTCCTACAATTGTGGTGTCTCTTTATATTTGCCAATTTCTCACCGTTATAGCTACCCAATAGTGAAACTAATAAATCAATCCTTAACCTTCTATAGAGGACACATGATCAAGGATGTTACTCTGTACGATTTTGCCACGTTCCTCTACCAGTCCTACAATTGTGGTGTCTCTTTATCTTTGCCAATTTCTCACCGTTATAGCTACCCAATAGTGAAACTAATAAATCAATCCTTAACATTATATAGAGGACACATGATCAAGGATGCTACTCTGTACGATTTTGCCACGTTCCTCTACCAGTCCTACAATTGTGGTGTCTCTTTATATTTGCCAATTTCTCACCGTTATAGCTACCCAATAGTGAAACTAATAAATCAATCCTTAACATTATATAGAGGACACATGATCAAGGATGCTACTCTGTACGATTTTGCCACGTTCCTCTACCAGTCCTACAATTGTGGTGTCTCTTTATATTTGCCAATTTCTCACCGTTATAGCTACCCAATAGTGAAACTAATAAATCAATCCTTAACATTATATAGAGGACACATGATCAAGGATGCTACTCTGTACGATTTTGCCACGTTCCTCTACCAGTCCTAAAATTGTGGTGTCTCTTTATATTTGCCAATTTCTCACCGTTATAGCTACCCAATAGTGAAACTAATAAATCAATCCTTAACATTATATAGAGGACACATGATCAAGGATGCTACTCTGTACGATTTTGCCACGTTCCTCTACCAGTCCTACAATTGTGGTGTCTCTTTATATTTGCCAATTTTTCACCGTTATAGCTATCCAATAGTGAAACTAATAAATCAATCCTTAACATTATATAGAGGACACATGATCAAGGATGCTACTCTGTACGATTTTTCCACGTTCCTCTACCAGTCCTACAATTGTGGTGTCTCTTTATATTTGCAAATTTCTCACCGTTATAGCTACCCAATAGTGAAACTAATAAACCAATCCTTAACACTATATAGAAGACACATGCACATAAATGGTACTCTGTACCATGTTGCCATGTTCCTCTACCTGTCCTACAATCGTGGTGTCTCTATATATTTGTCAATATCTCACCTGTATAGCTACCCAAGAGTAAAACTAATTAACCAATCCTTAACACTATATAGAAGACACATGCAAAGGAATGCTACTCTGTACCATGTTGCCATGTTCCTTTACCTGTCCTACAATCTTGGAGAATCACTACATTTGCCAATCTCTCACCTTTATAAGTGGCCAAGAATGAAACTAATAGACCCCTCCTTAACCTTCTATAGAGGACACATGATCAAGGATGCTACTCTGTACGATTTTGCCACGTTCCTCTACCAGTCCTACCATTTTGGTGTCTCTTTATATTTGCCAAATTCTCACCGTTATAGCTACCCAATAGTGAAACTAATAAATCAATCCTTAACATTATATAGAGGACACATGATCAAGGATGCTACTCTGTACGATTTTGCCACGTTCCTCTACCAGTCCTACAATTGTGGTGTATCTTTATATTTGCCAATTTCTCACCGTTATAGCTACCCAATAGTGAAACTAATAAATCAATCCTTAACATTATATAGAGGACACATGATCAAGGATGCTACTCTGTACGATTTTGCCACGTTTATCTACCAGTCCTACAATTGTGGTGTCTCTTTATATTTGCCAAATTCTCACCGTTATAGCTACCCAATAGTGAAACTAATAAACCAATCCTTAACATTATATAGAGGACACATGATCAAGGATGCTACTCTGTACGATTTTGCCACGTTCCTCTACCAGTCCTACAATTGTGGTGTCTCTTTATATTTGCCAATTTTTCACCGTTATAGCTATCCAATAGTGAAACTAATAAATCAATCCTTAACATTATATAGAGGACACATGATCAAGGATGCTACTCTGTACGATTTTTCCACGTTCCTCTACCAGTCCTACAATTGTGGTGTCTCTTTATATTTGCAAATTTCTCACCGTTATAGCTACCCAATAGTGAAACTAATAAACCAATCCTTAACACTATATAGAAGACACATGCACATAAATGGTACTCTGTACCATGTTGCCATGTTCCTCTACCTGTCCTACAATCGTGGTGTCTCTATATATTTGTCAATATCTCACCTGTATAGCTACCCAAGAGTAAAACTAATTAACCAATCCTTAACACTATATAGAAGACACATGCAAAGGAATGCTACTCTGTACCATGTTGCCATGTTCCTTTACCTGTCCTACAATCTTGGAGAATCACTACATTTGCCAATCTCTCACCTTTATAAGTGGCCAAGAATGAAACTAATAGACCCCTCCTTAACCTTCTATAGAGGACACATGATCAAGGATGCTACTCTGTACGATTTTGCCACGTTCCTCTACCAGTCCTACCATTTTGGTGTCTCTTTATATTTGCCAAATTCTCACCGTTATAGCTACCCAATAGTGAAACTAATAAATCAATCCTTAACATTATATAGAGGACACATGATCAAGGATGCTACTCTGTACGATTTTGCCACGTTCCTCTACCAGTCCTACAATTGTGGTGTATCTTTATATTTGCCAATTTCTCACCGTTATAGCTACCCAATAGTGAAACTAATAAATCAATCCTTAACATTATATAGAGGACACATGATCAAGGATGCTACTCTGTACGATTTTGCCACGTTTATCTACCAGTCCTACAATTGTGGTGTCTCTTTATATTTGCCAATTTCTCACCGTTATAGCTACCCAATAGTGAAACTAATAAATCAATCCTTAACATTATATAGAGGACACATGATCAAGGATGCTACTCTGTACGATTTTGCCACGTTCCTCTACCAGTCCTACAATTGTGGTGTCTCTTTATATTTGCCAATTTCTCACCGTTATAGCTACCCAATCGTGAAACTAATAAATCAATCCTTAACATTATATAGAGGACACATGATCAAGGATGCTACTCTGTACGATTTTGCCACGTTCCTCTACCAGTCCTACAATTGTGGTGTCTTTTTATATTTGCCAATTTCTCACCGTTATAGTTACCCAATAGTGAAACTAATAAATCAATCCTTAACATTATATAGAGGACACATGATCAAGGATGCTACTCTGTACGATTTTGCCACGTTCCTCTACCAGTCCTACAATTGTGGTGTCTCTTTATATTTGCCAATTTCTCACCGTTATAGCTACCCAATAGTGAAACTAATAAATCAATCCTTAACATTATATAGAGGACACATGATCAAGGATGCTACTCTGTACCATTTTGCCACGTTCCTCTACCAGTCCTACAATTGTGGTGTCTCTTTATATTTGCAAATTTCTCACCGTTATAGCTACCCAATAGTGAAACTAATAAACCAATCCTTAACACTATATAGAAGACACATGCACATAAATGGTACTCTGTACCATGTTGCCATGTTCCTCTACCTGTCCTACAATCGTGGTGTCTCTATATATTGGTCAATATCTCACCCGCATACCTACCCAATAGTGAAACTAATAAACCAATCCTTAACACTTTATAGAAGACACATGCACATAAATGCTACTCTGTACCATGTTGCCATGTTCCTCTACCTGTCCTACAATCGTGGTGTCTCTCTATACTTGCCAATATCTCACCTTTATACCTAGCCAAGAGTGAAACTAATAAACCAATCCTTAACACTATATAGAAGACACATGCACGTAAATGCTACTCTGTACCATGTTGCCATGTTCCTCTACCTGTCCTACAATCGTGGTTCTCTATATATTTGTCAATATCTCACCTGTATAGCTACCCAAGAGTAAAACTAATAAACCAATCCTTAACACTATATAGAAGACACATGCAAAGGAATGCTACTCTGTACCATGTTGCCATGTTCCTTTACCTGTCCTACAATCTTGGAGAATCACTACATTTGCCAATCTCTCACCTTTATAAGTGGCCAAGAATGAAACTAATAGACCCCTCCTTAACCTTCTATAGAGGACACATGATCAAGGATGCTACTCTGTACAATGTTTCCATCTTCCTCCACCTGTCCTACAATCGTGGTGTCTCTCTATACTTGCCAATATCTCACCTTTATACCTACCCAAGAGTGAAACTAATAAACCAATCCTTAACATTATATAGAGGACACATGATCAAGGATGCTACTCTGTACAATGTTTCCATCTTCCTCCACCTGTCCTACAATCGTGGTGTCTCTCTATACTTGCCAATATCTCACCATTATACCTACCCAAGAGTGAAACTAATAAACCAATCCTTAACACTATATAGAAGACACATGCACAGGAATGCTACTCTGTACCATATTGCCATGTTCCTTTACCTGTCCTACAATCTTGGAGAATGGCTACATTTGCCAATCTCTTACCTTTATAAGTGGCCAAGAATGAAACTAATAGACCCCTCCTTAACCTTCTATAGAGGACACATGATCAAGGAGTCTACTCTGTACGATTTTGCCACGTTCCTCTACCAGTCCTACAATTGTGGTGTATCTTTATATTTGCCAATCTCTCACCGTTATAGCTACCCAATAGTGAAACTAATAAATCAATCCTTAACATTATATAGAGGACACATGATCAAGGATGCTACTCTGTACGATTTTGCCACGTTTATCTACCAGTCCTACAATTGTGGTGTCTCTTTATATTTGCCAATTTCTCACCGTTATAGCTACCCAATAGTGAAACTAATAAATCAATCCTTAACATTATATAGAAGACACAAGGTCAAGAATGCTACTCTGTACGATTTTGCCACGTTCCTCTACCAGTCCTACAATTGTGGTGTCTCTTTATATTTGCCAATTTCTCACCGTTATAGCTACCCAATAGTGAAACTAATAAATCAATCCTTAACATTATATAGAGGACACATGATCAAGGATGCTACTCTGTACGATTTTGCCACGTTCCTCTACCAGTCCTACAATTGTGGTGTCTCTTTATATTTGCCAAATTCTCACCGTTATAGCTACCCAATCGTGAAACTAATAAATCAATCCTTAACATTATATAGAGGACACATGATCAAGGATGCTACTCTGTACGATTTTGCCACGTTCCTCTACCAGTCCTACAATTGTGGTGTCTTTTTATATTTGCCAATTTCTCACCGTTATAGTTACCCAATAGTGAAACTAATAAATCAATCCTTAACATTATATAGAGGACACATGATCAAGGATGCTACTCTGTACGATTTTGCCACGTTCCTCTACCAGTCCTACAATTGTGGTGTCTCTTTATATTTGCCAATTTCTCACCGTTATAGCTACCCAATAGTGAAACAAATAAATCAATCCTTAACATTATATAGAGGACACATGATCAAGGATGCTACTCTGTACGAATTTGCCACGTTCCTCTACCAGTCCTACAATTGTGGTGTCTCTTTATATTTGCCAATTTCTCACCGTTATAGCTACCCAATAGTGAAACTAATAAATCAATCCTTAACATTATATAGAGGACACATGATCAAGGATGCTACTCTGTACGATTTTGCCACGTTCCTCTACCAGTCCTACAATTGTGGTGTCTCTTTATATTTGCCAATTTCTCACCGTTATAGCTACCCAATAGTGAAACTAATAAATCAATCCTTAACATTATATAGAGGACACATGATCAAGGATGCTACTCTGTACGATTTTGCCACGTTCCTCTACCAGTCCTACAATTGTGGTGTATCTTTATATTTGCCAATTTCTCACCGTTATAGCTACCCAATAGTGAAACTAATAAATCAATCCTTAACATTATATAGAGGACACATGATCAAGGATGCTACTCTGTACGATTTTGCCACGTTCCTCTACCAGTCCTACAATTGTGGTGTCTCTTTATATTTGCCAATTTCTCACCGTTATAGCTACCCAATAGTGAAACTAATAAATCAATCCTTAACATTATATAGAGGACACATGATCAAGGATGCTACTCTGTACGATTTTGCCACGTTCCTCTACCAGTCCTACAATTGTGGTGTATCTTTATATTTGCCAATTTCTCACCGTTATAGCTACCCAATAGTGAAACTAATAAATCAATCCTTAACATTATATAGAGGACACATGATCAAGGATGCTACTCTGTACGATTTTGCCACGTTTATCTACCAGTCCTACAATTGTGGTGTCTCTTTATATTTGCCAATTTCTCACCGTTATAGCTACCCAATAGTGAAACTAATAAATCAATCCTTAACATTATATAGAGGACACATGATCAAGGATGCTACTCTGTACGATTTTGCCACGTTCCTCTACCAGTCCTACAATTGTGGTGTATCTTTATATTTGCCAAATTCTCACCGTTATAGCTACCCAATAGTGAAACTAATAAATCAATCCTTAACATTATATAGAGGACACATGATCAAGGATGCTACTCTGTACGATTTTGCCACGTTCCTCTACCAGTCCTACAATTGTGGTGTCTCTTTATATTTGCCAATTTCTCACCGTTATAGCTACCCAATAGTGAAACTAATAAATCAATCCTTAACATTATATAGAGGACACATGATCAAGGATGCTACTCTGTACGATTTTGCCACGTTCCTCTACCAGTCCTACAATTGTGGTGTATCTTTATATTTGCCAATTTCTCACCGTTATAGCTACCCAATAGTGAAACTAATAAATCAATCCTTAACATTATATAGAGGACACATGATCAAGGATGCTACTCTGTACGATTTTGCCACGTTTATCTACCAGTCCTACAATTGTGGTGTCTCTTTATATTTGCCAATTTCTCACCGTTATAGCTACCCAATAGTGAAACTAATAAATCAATCCTTAACATTATATAGAGGACACATGATCAAGGATGCTACTCTGTACGATTTTGCCACGTTCCTCTACCAGTCCTGCAATTGTGGTGTCTCTTTATATTTGCCAATTTCTCAACGTTATAGCTACCCAATAGTGAAACTAATAAATCAATCCTTAACACTATATAGAGGACACATGATCAAGGATGCTACTCTGTACGATTTTGCCACGTTCCTCTACCAGTCCTACAATTGTGGTGTCTCTTTATATTTGCCAAATTCTCACCGTTATAGCTACCCAATCGTGAAACAAATAAATCAATCCTTAACATTATATAGAGGACACATGATCAAGGATGCTACTCTGTACGATTTTGCCACGTTCCTCTACCAGTCCTACAATTGTGGTGTCTTTTTATATTTGCCAATTTCTCACCGTTATAGTTACCCAATAGTGAAACTAATAAATCAATCCTTAACATTATATAGAGGACACATGATCAAGGATGCTACTCTGTACGATTTTGCCACGTTCCTCTACCAGTCCTACAATTGTGGTGTCTCTTTATATTTGCCAATTTCTCACCGTTATAGCTACCCAATAGTGAAACTAATAAATCAATCCTTAACATTATATAGAGGACACATGATCAAGGATGCTACTCTGTACGATTTTGCCACGTTCCTCTACCAGTCCTACAATTGTGGTGTCTCTTTATATTTGCCAATTTCTCACCGTTATAGCTACCCAATAGTGAAACTAATAAATCAATCCTTAACATTATATAGAGGACACATGATCAAGGATGCTACTCTGTACGATTTTGCCACGTTCCTCTACCAGTCCTACAATTGTGGTGTCTCTTTATATTTGCCAATTTCTCACCGTTATAGCTACCCAATAGTGAAACTAATAAATCAATCCTTAACATTATATAGAGGACACATGATCAAGGATGCTACTCTGTACGATTTTGCCACGTTCCTCTACCAGTCCTACAATTGTGGTGTATCTTTATATTTGCCAATTTCTCACCGTTATAGCTACCCAATAGTGAAACTAATAAATCAATCCTTAACATTATATAGAGGACACATGATCAAGGATGCTACTCTGTACGATTTTGCCACGTTTATCTACCAGTCCTACAATTGTGGTGTCTCTTTATATTTGCCAAATTCTCACCGTTATAGCTACCCAATAGTGAAACTAATAAACCAATCCTTAACATTATATAGAGGACACATGATCAAGGATGCTACTCTGTACGATTTTGCCACGTTCCTCTACCAGTCCTACAATTGTGGTGTCTCTTTATATTTGCCAATTTTTCACCGTTATAGCTATCCAATAGTGAAACTAATAAATCAATCCTTAACATTATATAGAGGACACATGATCAAGGATGCTACTCTGTACGATTTTTCCACGTTCCTCTACCAGTCCTACAATTGTGGTGTCTCTTTATATTTGCAAATTTCTCACCGTTATAGCTACCCAATAGTGAAACTAATAAACCAATCCTTAACACTATATAGAAGACACATGCACATAAATGGTACTCTGTACCATGTTGCCATGTTCCTCTACCTGTCCTACAATCGTGGTGTCTCTATATATTTGTCAATATCTCACCTGTATAGCTACCCAAGAGTAAAACTAATTAACCAATCCTTAACACTATATAGAAGACACATGCAAAGGAATGCTACTCTGTACCATGTTGCCATGTTCCTTTACCTGTCCTACAATCTTGGAGAATCACTACATTTGCCAATCTCTCACCTTTATAAGTGGCCAAGAATGAAACTAATAGACCCCTCCTTAACCTTCTATAGAGGACACATGATCAAGGATGCTACTCTGTACGATTTTGCCACGTTCCTCTACCAGTCCTACCATTTTGGTGTCTCTTTATATTTGCCAAATTCTCACCGTTATAGCTACCCAATAGTGAAACTAATAAATCAATCCTTAACATTATATAGAGGACACATGATCAAGGATGCTACTCTGTACGATTTTGCCACGTTCCTCTACCAGTCCTACAATTGTGGTGTATCTTTATATTTGCCAATTTCTCACCGTTATAGCTACCCAATAGTGAAACTAATAAATCAATCCTTAACATTATATAGAGGACACATGATCAAGGATGCTACTCTGTACGATTTTGCCACGTTTATCTACCAGTCCTACAATTGTGGTGTCTCTTTATATTTGCCAATTTCTCACCGTTATAGCTACCCAATAGTGAAACTAATAAATCAATCCTTAACATTATATAGAGGACACATGATCAAGGATGCTACTCTGTACGATTTTGCCACGTTCCTCTACCAGTCCTACAATTGTGGTGTCTCTTTATATTTGCCAATTTCTCACCGTTATAGCTACCCAATCGTGAAACTAATAAATCAATCCTTAACATTATATAGAGGACACATGATCAAGGATGCTACTCTGTACGATTTTGCCACGTTCCTCTACCAGTCCTACAATTGTGGTGTCTTTTTATATTTGCCAATTTCTCACCGTTATAGTTACCCAATAGTGAAACTAATAAATCAATCCTTAACATTATATAGAGGACACATGATCAAGGATGCTACTCTGTACGATTTTGCCACGTTCCTCTACCAGTCCTACAATTGTGGTGTCTCTTTATATTTGCCAATTTCTCACCGTTATAGCTACCCAATAGTGAAACTAATAAATCAATCCTTAACATTATATAGAGGACACATGATCAAGGATGCTACTCTGTACCATTTTGCCACGTTCCTCTACCAGTCCTACAATTGTGGTGTCTCTTTATATTTGCAAATTTCTCACCGTTATAGCTACCCAATAGTGAAACTAATAAACCAATCCTTAACACTATATAGAAGACACATGCACATAAATGGTACTCTGTACCATGTTGCCATGTTCCTCTACCTGTCCTACAATCGTGGTGTCTCTATATATTGGTCAATATCTCACCCGCATACCTACCCAATAGTGAAACTAATAAACCAATCCTTAACACTTTATAGAAGACACATGCACATAAATGCTACTCTGTACCATGTTGCCATGTTCCTCTACCTGTCCTACAATCGTGGTGTCTCTCTATACTTGCCAATATCTCACCTTTATACCTAGCCAAGAGTGAAACTAATAAACCAATCCTTAACACTATATAGAAGACACATGCACGTAAATGCTACTCTGTACCATGTTGCCATGTTCCTCTACCTGTCCTACAATCGTGGTTCTCTATATATTTGTCAATATCTCACCTGTATAGCTACCCAAGAGTAAAACTAATAAACCAATCCTTAACACTATATAGAAGACACATGCAAAGGAATGCTACTCTGTACCATGTTGCCATGTTCCTTTACCTGTCCTACAATCTTGGAGAATCACTACATTTGCCAATCTCTCACCTTTATAAGTGGCCAAGAATGAAACTAATAGACCCCTCCTTAACCTTCTATAGAGGACACATGATCAAGGATGCTACTCTGTACAATGTTTCCATCTTCCTCCACCTGTCCTACAATCGTGGTGTCTCTCTATACTTGCCAATATCTCACCTTTATACCTACCCAAGAGTGAAACTAATAAACCAATCCTTAACATTATATAGAGGACACATGATCAAGGATGCTACTCTGTACAATGTTTCCATCTTCCTCCACCTGTCCTACAATCGTGGTGTCTCTCTATACTTGCCAATATCTCACCATTATACCTACCCAAGAGTGAAACTAATAAACCAATCCTTAACACTATATAGAAGACACATGCACAGGAATGCTACTCTGTACCATATTGCCATGTTCCTTTACCTGTCCTACAATCTTGGAGAATGGCTACATTTGCCAATCTCTTACCTTTATAAGTGGCCAAGAATGAAACTAATAGACCCCTCCTTAACCTTCTATAGAGGACACATGATCAAGGAGTCTACTCTGTACGATTTTGCCACGTTCCTCTACCAGTCCTACAATTGTGGTGTATCTTTATATTTGCCAATCTCTCACCGTTATAGCTACCCAATAGTGAAACTAATAAATCAATCCTTAACATTATATAGAGGACACATGATCAAGGATGCTACTCTGTACGATTTTGCCACGTTTATCTACCAGTCCTACAATTGTGGTGTCTCTTTATATTTGCCAATTTCTCACCGTTATAGCTACCCAATAGTGAAACTAATAAATCAATCCTTAACATTATATAGAAGACACAAGGTCAAGAATGCTACTCTGTACGATTTTGCCACGTTCCTCTACCAGTCCTACAATTGTGGTGTCTCTTTATATTTGCCAATTTCTCACCGTTATAGCTACCCAATAGTGAAACTAATAAATCAATCCTTAACATTATATAGAGGACACATGATCAAGGATGCTACTCTGTACGATTTTGCCACGTTCCTCTACCAGTCCTACAATTGTGGTGTCTCTTTATATTTGCCAAATTCTCACCTGTATAGCTACCCAAGAGTAAAACTAATAAACCAATCCTTAACACTATATAGAAGACACATGCAAAGGAATGCTACTCTGTACCATGTTGCCATGTTCCTTTACCTGTCCTACAATCTTGGAGAATCACTACATTTGCCAATCTCTCACCTTTATAAGTGGCCAAGAATGAAACTAATAGACCCCTCCTTAACCTTCTATAGAGGACACATGATCAAGGATGCTACTCTGTACAATGTTTCCATCTTCCTCCACCTGTCCTACAATCGTGGTGTCTCTCTATACTTGCCAATATCTCACCTTTATACCTACCCAAGAGTGAAACTAATAAACCAATCCTTAACATTATATAGAGGACACATGATCAAGGATGCTACTCTGTACAATGTTTCCATCTTCCTCCACCTGTCCTACAATCGTGGTGTCTCTCTATACTTGCCAATATCTCACCATTATACCTACCCAAGAGTGACACTAATAAACCAATCCTTAACACTATATAGAAGACACATGCACAGGAATGCTACTCTGTACCATGTTGCCATGTTCCTTTACCTGTCCTACAATCTTGGAGAATCGCTACATTTGCCAATCTCTTACCTTTATAAGTGGCCAAGAATGAAACTAATAGACCCCTCCTTAACCTTCTATAGAGGACACATGATCAAGGAGTCTACTCTGTACGATTTTGCCACGTTCCTCTACCAGTCCTACAATTGTGGTGTCTCTTTATATTTGCCCAGTCCTACAATTGTGGTGTCTCTTTATATTTGCCAATTTCTCACCGTTATAGCTACCCAATAGTGAAACTAATAAATCAATCCTTAACATTATATAGAGGACACATGATCAAGGATGCTACTCTGTACGATTTTGCCACGTTCCTCTACCAGTCCTACAATTGTGGTGTATCTTTATATTTGCCAATTTCTCACCGTTATAGCTACCCAATAGTGAAACTAATAAATCAATCCTTAACATTATATAGAGGACACATGATCAAGGATGCTACTCTGTACGATTTTGCCACGTTCCTCTACCAGTCCTACAATTGTGGTGTATCTTTATATTTGCCAATTTCTCACCGTTATAGCTACCCAATAGTGAAACTAATAAATCAATCCTTAACATTATATAGAGGACACATGATCAAGGATGCTACTCTGTACGATTTTGCCACGTTCCTCTACCAGTCCTACAATTGTGGTGTCTCTTTATATTTGCCAATTTCTCACCGTTATAGCTACCCAATAGTGAAACTAATAAATCAATCCTTAACATTATATAGAGGACACATGATCAAGGATGCTACTCTGTACGATTTTGCCACGTTCCTCTACCAGTCCTACAATTGTGGTGTATCTTTATATTTGCCAATTTCTCACCGTTATAGCTACCCAATAGTGAAACTAATAAATCAATCCTTAACATTATATAGAGGACACATGATCAAGGATGCTACTCTGTACGATTTTGCCACGTTTATCTACCAGTCCTACAATTGTGGTGTCTCTTTATATTTGCCAATTTCTCACCGTTATAGCTACCCAATAGTGAAACTAATAAATCAATCCTTAACATTATATAGAGGACACATGATCAAGGATGCTACTCTGTACGATTTTGCCACGTTCCTCTACCAGTCCTACAATTGTGGTGTATCTTTATATTTGCCAAATTCTCACCGTTATAGCTACCCAATAGTGAAACTAATAAATCAATCCTTAACATTATATAGAGGACACATGATCAAGGATGCTACTCTGTACGATTTTGCCACGTTCCTCTACCAGTCCTACAATTGTGGTGTCTCTTTATATTTGCCAATTTCTCACCGTTATAGCTACCCAATAGTGAAACTAATAAATCAATCCTTAACATTATATAGAGGACACATGATCAAGGATGCTACTCTGTACGATTTTGCCACGTTCCTCTACCAGTCCTACAATTGTGGTGTATCTTTATATTTGCCAATTTCTCACCGTTATAGCTACCCAATAGTGAAACTAATAAATCAATCCTTAACATTATATAGAGGACACATGATCAAGGATGCTACTCTGTACGATTTTGCCACGTTTATCTACCAGTCCTACAATTGTGGTGTCTCTTTATATTTGCCAATTTCTCACCGTTATAGCTACCCAATAGTGAAACTAATAAATCAATCCTTAACATTATATAGAGGACACATGATCAAGGATGCTACTCTGTACGATTTTGCCACGTTCCTCTACCAGTCCTGCAATTGTGGTGTCTCTTTATATTTGCCAATTTCTCAACGTTATAGCTACCCAATAGTGAAACTAATAAATCAATCCTTAACACTATATAGAGGACACATGATCAAGGATGCTACTCTGTACGATTTTGCCACGTTCCTCTACCAGTCCTACAATTGTGGTGTCTCTTTATATTTGCCAAATTCTCACCGTTATAGCTACCCAATAGTGAAACTAATAAATCAATCCTTAACATTATATAGAGGACACATGATCAAGGATGCTACTCTGTACGATTTTGCCACGTTCCTATACCAGTCCTACAATTGTGGTGTCTCTTTATATTTGCCAATTTCTCACCTTTATACCTACACAAGAGTGAAACTAATAAACCAATCCTTAACACTATATAGAAGACACATGCACATAAATGCTACTCTGTATCATGTTGCAATGTTCCTTTACCTGTCCTACAATCTTGGAGAATCGCTACATTTGCCAATCTCTCACCTTTATAAGTGGCCAAGAATGAAACTAATAGACCCCTCCTTAACCTTCTATAGAGGACACATGATCAAGGATGCTACTCTGTACCATGTTGCCATGTTCCTTTACCTGTCCTACAATCTTGGAGAATCGCTACATTTGGAAATCTCTCACCTTTATAAGTGGCCAAGAATGAAACTAATAGACCCCTCCTTAACCTTCTATAGAGGACACATGATCAAGGATCCTACTCTGTACCATGTTGCCATGTTCCTTTACCTGTCCTACAATCTTGGAGAATCGCTACATTTGCCAATCTCTCACCTTTATAAGTGGCCAAGAATGAAACTAATAGACCCCTCCTTAACCTTCTATAGAGGACACATGATCAAGGATGCTACTCTGTACCATGTTGCCATTTTCCTTTACCTGTCCTACAATATTGGAGAATCGCTACATTTGCCAATCACTCACCTTTATAAGTGGCCAAGAATGAAACTAATAGACCCCTCCTTAAACTTCTATAGAGGACACATGATCAAGGATGCTACTCTTTACCATGTTTCCATGTACCTTTACCTGTCCTACAATCTTGGAGAATCGCTACATTTGCCAATCTCTCACCTATATAGGTGGCCAAGAATGAAACTAATAGACCCCTCCTTAACCTTCTATAGAGGACACATGATCAAGGATGCTACTCTGTACGATTTTGCCACGTTTCTATACCAGTCCTACAATTGTGGTGTCTCTTTATATTTGCCAATTTCTCACCGTTATAGCTACCCAATAGTGAAACTAATAAATCAATCCTTAACATTATATAGAGGGCACATGATGAAGGGTGCTACTCTGTACAATGTTTCCATCTTCCTCCACCTGTCCTACAATCGTGGTGTCTCTCTATACTTGCCAATATCTCACCTTTATACCTACCCTCCATAACTTTATATGGAAGACACATGCACATAAATGCTACTCTGTACCATGTTGCCATGTTTTTTTACCTGTCCTACAATCGTGGTGTCTCTATATATTGGTCAATATCTCACCTGTATAGCTACCCAAGAGTAAAACTAATAAACCAATCCTTAACACTATATAGAAGACACATGCACATAAATGCTACTCTGTACCATGTTGCCATGTTCTGCTACCTGTCCTACAATCGTGGTGTCTCTATATATTTGCCAATATCTCACCTGTATACCTACCCAAGAGTGAAACTAATAAAACAATCCTTAACACTATATGGAAGACACATGCACATAAATGCTACTCTGTACCATGTTGCCATATTCCTTTACCTGTCCTACAATCTTGGAGAATCGCTACATTTGCCAATCTCTCACCTTTATAAGTGGCCAAGAGTGAAACTAAAAGACCCCTCCTTAACCTTCTATAGAGGACACATGATCAAGGATGCTACTCTGTACGATTTTGCCACGTTCCTCTACCAGTCCTACAATTGTGGTGTATCTTTATATTTGCCAATCTCTCACCGTTATAGCTACCCAATAGTGAAACTAATAAATCAATCCTTAACATTATATAGAGGACACATGATCAAGGATGCTACTCTGTACGATTTTGCCACGTTCCTCTACCAGTCCTACAATTGTGGTGTCTCTTTATATTTGCCAATTTCTCACCGTTATAGCTACCCAATAGTGAAACTAATAAATCAATCCTTAACATTATATAGAGGACACATGATCAAGGATGCTACTCTGTACGATTTTGCCACGTTCCTCTACCAGTCCTACAATTGTGGTGTCTCTTTATATTTGCCAAATTCTCACCGTTTTAGCTACCCAATCGTGAAACTAATAAATCAATCCTTAACATTATATAGAGGACACATGATCAAGGATGCTACTCTGTACGATTTTGCCACGTTCCTCTACCAGTCCTACAATTGTGGTGTCTTTTTATATTTGCCAATTTCTCACCGTTATAGTTACCCAATAGTGAAACTAATAAATCAATCCTTAACATTATATAGAGGACACATGATCAAGGATGCTACTCTGTACGATTTTGCCACGTTCCTCTACCAGTCCTACAATTGTGGTGTCTCTTTATATTTGCCAATTTCTCACCGTTGTAGCTACCCAATAGTGAAACAAATAAATCAATCCTTAACATTATATAGAGGACACATGATCAAGGATGCTACTCTGTACGAATTTGCCACGTTCCTCTACCAGTCCTACAATTGTGGTGTCTCTTTATATTTGCCAATTTCTCACCGTTATAGCTACCCAATAGTGAAACTAATAAATCAATCCTTAACATTATATAGAGGACACATGATCAAGGATGCTACTCTGTACGATTTTGCCACGTTTATCTACCAGTCCTACAATTGTGGTGTCTCTTTATATTTGCCAATTTCTCACCGTTATAGCTACCCAATAGTGAAACTAATAAATCAATCCTTAACATTATATAGAGGACACATGATCAAGGATGCTACTCTGTACGATTTTGCCACGTTCCTCTACCAGTCCTACAATTGTGGTGTATCTTTATATTTGCCAATTTCTCACCGTTATAGCTACCCAATAGTGAAACTAATAAATCAATCCTTAACATTATATAGAGGACACATGATCAAGGATGCTACTCTGTACGATTTTGCCACGTTTATCTACCAGTCCTACAATTGTGGTGTCTCTTTATATTTGCCAATTTCTCACCGTTATAGCTACCCAATAGTGAAACTAATAAATCAATCCTTAACATTATATAGAGGACACATGATCAAGGATGCTACTCTGTACGATTTTGCCACGTTCCTCTACCAGTCCTGCAATTGTGGTGTCTCTTTATATTTGCCAATTTCTCAACGTTATAGCTACCCAATAGTGAAACTAATAAATCAATCCTTAACACTATATAGAGGACACATGATCAAGGATGCTACTCTGTACGATTTTGCCACGTTCCTCTACCAGTCCTACAATTGTGGTGTCTCTTTATATTTGCCAAATTCTCACCGTTATAGCTACCCAATCGTGAAACAAATAAATCAATCCTTAACATTATATAGAGGACACATGATCAAGGATGCTACTCTGTACGATTTTGCCACGTTCCTCTACCAGTCCTACAATTGTGGTGTCTTTTTATATTTGCCAATTTCTCACCGTTATAGTTACCCAATAGTGAAACTAATAAATCAATCCTTAACATTATATAGAGGACACATGATCAAGGATGCTACTCTGTACGATTTTGCCACGTTCCTCTACCAGTCCTACAATTGTGGTGTCTCTTTATATTTGCCAATTTCTCACCGTTATAGCTACCCAATAGTGAAACTAATAAATCAATCCTTAACATTATATAGAGGACACATGATCAAGGATGCTACTCTGTACGATTTTGCCACGTTCCTCTACCAGTCCTACAATTGTGGTGTCTCTTTATATTTGCCAATTTCTCACCGTTATAGCTACCCAATAGTGAAACTAATAAATCAATCCTTAACATTATATAGAGGACACATGATCAAGGATGCTACTCTGTACGATTTTGCCACGTTCCTCTACCAGTCCTACAATTGTGGTGTCTCTTTATATTTGCCAATTTCTCACCGTTATAGCTACCCAATAGTGAAACTAATAAATCAATCCTTAACATTATATAGAGGACACATGATCAAGGATGCTACTCTGTACGATTTTGCCACGTTCCTCTACCAGTCCTACAATTGTGGTGTCTCTTTATATTTGCCAATTTCTCACCGTTATAGCTACCCAATAGTGAAACTAATAAATCAATCCTTAACATTATATAGAGGACACATGATCAAGGATGCTACTCTGTACGATTTTGCCACGTTCCTCTACCAGTCCTACAATTGTGGTGTCTCTTTATATTTGCAAGTTTCTCACCGTTATAGCTACCCAATAGTGAAACTAATAAATCAATCCTTAACATTATATAGAGGACACATGATCAAGGATGCTACTCTGTACGATTTTGCCACGTTCCTCTACTCAGTCCTACAATTGTGGTGTCTCTTTATATTTGCAAATTTCTCACCGTTATAGCTACCCAATAGTGAAACTAATAAACCAATCCTTAACACTATATAGAAGACACATGCACATAAATGGTACTCTGTACCATGTTGCCATGTTCCTCTACCTGTCCTACAATCGTGGTGTCTCTATATATTGGTCAATATCTCACCCGCATACCTACCCAATAGTGAAACTAATAAACCAATCCTTAACACTTTATAGAAGACACATGCACATAAATGTTACTCTGTACCATGTTGCCATGTTCCTCTACCTGTCCTACAATCGTGGTGTCTCTCTATACTTGCCAATATCTCACCTTTATACCTAGCCAAGTGTGAAACTAATAAACCAATCCTTAACACTATATAGAAGACACATGCACATAAATGCTACTCTGTACCATGTTGCCATGTTCCTCTACCTGTCCTACAATCGTGGTGTCTCTATATATTTGTCAATATCTCACCTGTATAGCTACCCAAGAGTAAAACTAATAAACCAATCCTTAACACTATATAGAAGACACATGCAAAGGAATGCTACTCTGTACCATGTTGCCATGTTCCTTTACCTGTCCTACAATCTTGGAGAATCACTACATTTGCCAATCTCTCACCTTTATAAGTGGCCAAGAATGAAACTAATAGACCCCTCCTTAACCTTCTATAGAGGACACATGATCAAGGATGCTACTCTGTACAATGTTTCCATCTTCCTCCACCTGTCCTACAATCGTGGTGTCTCTCTATACTTGCCAATATCTCACCTTTATACCTACCCAAGAGTGAAACTAATAAACCAATCCTTAACATTATATAGAGGACACATGATCAAGGATGCTACTCTGTACAATGTTTCCATCTTCCTCCACCTGTCCTACAATCGTGGTGTCTCTCTATACTTGCCAATATCTCACCATTATACCTACCCAAGAGTGACACTAATAAACCAATCCTTAACACTATATAGAAGACACATGCACAGGAATGCTACTCTGTACCATGTTGCCATGTTCCTTTACCTGTCCTACAATCTTGGAGAATCGCTACATTTGCCAATCTCTTACCTTTATAAGTGGCCAAGAATGAAACTAATAGACCCCTCCTTAACCTTCTATAGAGGACACATGATCAAGGAGTCTACTCTGTACGATTTTGCCACGTTCCTCTACCAGTCCTACAATTGTGGTGTCTCTTTATATTTGCCCAGTCCTACAATTGTGGTGTCTCTTTATATTTGCCAATTTCTCACCGTTATAGCTACCCAATAGTGAAACTAATAAATCAATCCTTAACATTATATAGAGGACACATGATCAAGGATGCTACTCTGTACGATTTTGCCACGTTCCTCTACCAGTCCTACAATTGTGGTGTCTCTTTATATTTGCCAATTTCTCACCGTTATAGCTACCCAATAGTGAAACTAATAAATCAATCCTTAACATTATATAGAGGACACGTGATCAAGGATGCTACTCTGTACGATTTTGCCACGTTCCTCTACCAGTCCTACAATTGTGGTGTCTCTTTATATTTGCAAGTTTCTCACCGTTATAGCTACCCAATAGTGAAACTAATAAATCAATCCTTAACATTATATAGAGGACACATGATCAAGGATGCTACTCTGTACGATTTTGCCACGTTCCTCTACCAGTCCTACAATTGTGGTGTCTCTTTATATTTGCAAATTTCTCACCGTTATAGCTACCCAATAGTGAAACTAATAAACCAATCCTTAACACTATATAGAAGACACATGCACATAAATGGTACTCTGTACCATGTTGCCATGTTCCTCTACCTGTCCTACTATCGTGGTGTCTCTATATATTGGTCAATATCTCACCCGCATACCTACCCAATAGTGAAACTAATAAACCAATCCTTAACACTTTATAGAAGACACATGCACATAAATGTTACTCTGTACCATGTTGCCATGTTCCTCTACCTGTCCTACAATCGTGGTGTCTCTCTATACTTGCCAATATCTCACCTTTATACCTAGCCAAGTGTGAAACTAATAAACCAATCCTTAACACTATAAAGAAGACACATGCACATAAATGCTACTCTGTACCATGTTGCCATGTTCCTCTACCTGTCCTACAATCGTGGTGTCTCTATATATTTGTCAATATCTCACCTGTATAGCTACCCAAGAGTAAAACTAATAAACCAATCCTTAACACTATATAGAAGACACATGCAAAGGAATGCTACTCTGTACCATGTTGCCATGTTCCTTTACCTGTCCTACAATCTTGGAGAATCACTACATTTGCCAATCTCTCACCTTTATAAGTGGCCAAGAATGAAACTAATAGACCCCTCCTTAACCTTCTATAGAGGACACATGATCAAGGATGCTACTCTGTACAATGTTTCCATCTTCCTCCACCTGTCCTACAATCGTGGTGTCTCTCTATACTTGCCAATATCTCACCTTTATACCTACCCAAGAGTGAAACTAATAAACCAATCCTTAACATTATATAGAGGACACATGATCAAGGATGCTACTCTGTACAATGTTTCCATCTTCCTCCACCTGTCCTACAATCGTGGTGTCTCTCTATACTTGCCAATATCTCACCATTATACCTACCCAAGAGTGACACTAATAAACCAATCCTTAACACTATATAGAAGACACATGCACAGGAATGCTACTCTGTACCATGTTGCCGTGTTCCTTTACCTGTCCTACAATCTTGGAGAATCGCTACATTTGCCAATCTCTTACCTTTATAAGTGGCCAAGAATGAAACTAATAGACCCCTCCTTAACCTTCTATAGAGGACACATGATCAAGGAGTCTACTCTGTACGATTTTGCCACGTTCCTCTAACAGTCCTACAATTGTGGTGTCTCTTTATATTTGCCAATTTCTCACCGTTATAGCTACCCAATAGTGAAACTAATAAATCAATCCTTAACATTATATAGAGGACACATGATCAAGGATGCTACTCTGTACGATTTTGCCACGTTCCTCTACCAGTCCTACAATTGTGGTGTCTCTTTATATTTGCCAAATTCTCACCGTTATAGCTACCCAATCGTGAAACTAATAAATCAATCCTTAACATTATATAGAGGACACATGATCAAGGATGCTACTCTGTACGATTTTGCCACGTTCCTCTACCAGTCCTACAATTGTGGTGTCTTTTTATATTTGCCAATTTCTCACCGTTATAGCTACCCAATAGTGAAACTAATAAATCAATCCTTAACATTATATAGAGGACACATGATCAAGGATGCTACTCTGTACGATTTTGCCACGTTCCTCTACCAGTCCTACAATTGTGGTGTCTCTTTATATTTGCCAATTTCTCACCGTTATAGCTACCCAATAGTGAAACTAATAAATCAATCCTTAACATTATATAGAGGACACATGATCAAGGATGCTACTCTGTACGATTTTGCCACGTTCCTCTACCAGTCCTACAATTGTGGTGTATCTTTATATTTGCCAATTTCTCACCGTTATAGCTACCCAATAGTGAAACTAATAAATCAATCCTTAACATTATATAGAGGACACATGATCAAGGATGCTACTCTGTACGATTTTGCAACGTTTATCTACCAGTCCTACAATTGTGGTGTCTCTTTATATTTGCCAATTTCTCACCGTTATAGCTACCCAATAGTGAAACTAATAAATCAATCCTTAACATTATATAGAGGACACATGATCAAGGATGCTACTCTGTACGATTTTGCCACGTTCCTATACCAGTCCTACAATTGTGGTGTCTCTTTATATTTGCCAATTTCTCACCTTTATACCTACACAAGAGTGAAACTAATAAACCAATCCTTAACACTATATAGAAGACACATGCACATAAATGCTACTCTGTATCATGTTGCAATGTTCCTTTACCTGTCCTACAATCTTGGAGAATCGCTACATTTGCCAATCTCTCACCTTTATAAGTGGCCAAGAATGAAACTAATAGACCCCTCCTTAACCTTCTATAGAGGACACATGATCAAGGATGCTACTCTGTACCATGTTGCCATGTTCCTTTACCTGTCCTACAATCTTGGAGAATCGCTACATTTGGAAATCTCTCACCTTTATAAGTGGCCAAGAATGAAACTAATAGACCCCTCCTTAACCTTCTATAGAGGACACATGATCAAGGATCCTACTCTGTACCATGTTGCCATGTTCCTTTACCTGTCCTACAATCTTGGAGAATCGCTACATTTGCCAATCTCTCACCTTTATAAGTGGCCAAGAATGAAACTAATAGACCCCTCCTTAACCTTCTATAGAGGACACATGATCAAGGATGCTACTCTGTACCATGTTGCCATTTTCCTTTACCTGTCCTACAATATTGGAGAATCGCTACATTTGCCAATCACTCACCTTTATAAGTGGCCAAGAATGAAACTAATAGACCCCTCCTTAAACTTCTATAGAGGACACATGATCAAGGATGCTACTCTTTACCATGTTTCCATGTACCTTTACCTGTCCTACAATCTTGGAGAATCGCTACATTTGCCAATCTCTCACCTATATAGGTGGCCAAGAATGAAACTAATAGACCCCTCCTTAACCTTCTATAGAGGACACATGATCAAGGATGCTACTCTGTACGATTTTGCCACGTTTCTATACCAGTCCTACAATTGTGGTGTCTCTTTATATTTGCCAATTTCTCACCGTTATAGCTACCCAATAGTGAAACTAATAAATCAATCCTTAACATTATATAGAGGGCACATGATGAAGGGTGCTACTCTGTACAATGTTTCCATCTTCCTCCACCTGTCCTACAATCGTGGTGTCTCTCTATACTTGCCAATATCTCACCTTTATACCTACCCTCCATAACTTTATATGGAAGACACATGCACATAAATGCTACTCTGTACCATGTTGCCATGTTTTTTTACCTGTCCTACAATCGTGGTGTCTCTATATATTGGTCAATATCTCACCTGTATAGCTACCCAAGAGTAAAACTAATAAACCAATCCTTAACACTATATAGAAGACACATGCACATAAATGCTACTCTGTACCATGTTGCCATGTTCTGCTACCTGTCCTACAATCGTGGTGTCTCTATATATTTGCCAATATCTCACCTGTATACCTACCCAAGAGTGAAACTAATAAAACAATCCTTAACACTATATGGAAGACACATGCACATAAATGCTACTCTGTACCATGTTGCCATATTCCTTTACCTGTCCTACAATCTTGGAGAATCGCTACATTTGCCAATCTCTCACCTTTATAAGTGGCCAAGAGTGAAACTAAAAGACCCCTCCTTAACCTTCTATAGAGGACACATGATCAAGGATGCTACTCTGTACGATTTTGCCACGTTCCTCTACCAGTCCTACAATTGTGGTGTATCTTTATATTTGCCAATCTCTCACCGTTATAGCTACCCAATAGTGAAACTAATAAATCAATCCTTAACATTATATAGAGGACACATGATCAAGGATGCTACTCTGTACGATTTTGCCACGTTCCTCTACCAGTCCTACAATTGTGGTGTCTCTTTATATTTGCCAATTTCTCACCGTTATAGCTACCCAATAGTGAAACTAATAAATCAATCCTTAACATTATATAGAGGACACATGATCAAGGATGCTACTCTGTACGATTTTGCCACGTTCCTCTACCAGTCCTACAATTGTGGTGTCTCTTTATATTTGCCAAATTCTCACCGTTTTAGCTACCCAATCGTGAAACTAATAAATCAATCCTTAACATTATATAGAGGACACATGATCAAGGATGCTACTCTGTACGATTTTGCCACGTTCCTCTACCAGTCCTACAATTGTGGTGTCTTTTTATATTTGCCAATTTCTCACCGTTATAGTTACCCAATAGTGAAACTAATAAATCAATCCTTAACATTATATAGAGGACACATGATCAAGGATGCTACTCTGTACGATTTTGCCACGTTCCTCTACCAGTCCTACAATTGTGGTGTCTCTTTATATTTGCCAATTTCTCACCGTTGTAGCTACCCAATAGTGAAACAAATAAATCAATCCTTAACATTATATAGAGGACACATGATCAAGGATGCTACTCTGTACGAATTTGCCACGTTCCTCTACCAGTCCTACAATTGTGGTGTCTCTTTATATTTGCCAATTTCTCACCGTTATAGCTACCCAATAGTGAAACTAATAAATCAATCCTTAACATTATATAGAGGACACATGATCAAGGATGCTACTCTGTACGATTTTGCCACGTTTATCTACCAGTCCTACAATTGTGGTGTCTCTTTATATTTGCCAATTTCTCACCGTTATAGCTACCCAATAGTGAAACTAATAAATCAATCCTTAACATTATATAGAGGACACATGATCAAGGATGCTACTCTGTACGATTTTGCCACGTTCCTCTACCAGTCCTACAATTGTGGTGTCTCTTTATATTTGCCAATTTCTCACCGTTATAGCTACCCAATAGTGAAACTAATAAATCAATCCTTAACACTATATAGAGGACACATGATCAAGGATGCTACTCTGTACGATTTTGCCACGTTCCTCTACCAGTCCTACAATTGTGGTGTCTCTTTATATTTGCCAAATTCTCACCGTTATAGCTACCCAATCGTGAAACAAATAAATCAATCCTTAACATTATATAGAGGACACATGATCAAGGATGCTACTCTGTACGATTTTGCCACGTTCCTCTACCAGTCCTACAATTGTGGTGTCTTTTTATATTTGCCAATTTCTCACCGTTATAGTTACCCAATAGTGAAACTAATAAATCAATCCTTAACATTATATAGAGGACACATGATCAAGGATGCTACTCTGTACGATTTTGCCACGTTCCTCTACCAGTCCTACAATTGTGGTGTCTCTTTATATTTGCCAATTTCTCACCGTTATAGCTACCCAATAGTGAAACTAATAAATCAATCCTTAACATTATATAGAGGACACATGATCAAGGATGCTACTCTGTACGATTTTGCCACGTTCCTCTACCAGTCCTACAATTGTGGTGTCTCTTTATATTTGCCAATTTCTCACCGTTATAGCTACCCAATAG
The DNA here is from genome assembly GCA_036971475.1 of Prosapia bicincta. Classification (NCBI taxonomy): domain Eukaryota; kingdom Metazoa; phylum Arthropoda; class Insecta; order Hemiptera; family Cercopidae; genus Prosapia; species Prosapia bicincta. Next base: position 226,578,673 of record JBAIZL010000005.1, read on the forward strand.
TGAAACTAATAAATCAATCCTTAACATTATATAGAGGACACATGATCAAGGATGCTACTCTGTACGATTTTGCCACGTTCCTCTACCAGTCCTACAATTGTGGTGTCTCTTTATATTTGCCAATTTCTCACCGTTATAGCTACCCAATAGTGAAACTAATAAATCAATCCTTAACATTATATAGAGGACACATGATCAAGGATGCTACTCTGTACGATTTTGCCACGTTCCTCTACCAGTCCTACAATTGTGGTGTCTCTTTATATTTGCCAATTTCTCACCGTTATAGCTACCCAATAGTGAAACTAATAAATCAATCCTTAACATTATATAGAGGACACATGATCAAGGATGCTACTCTGTACGATTTTGCCACGTTCCTCTACCAGTCCTACAATTGTGGTGTCTCTTTATATTTGCAAGTTTCTCACCGTTATAGCTACCCAATAGTGAAACTAATAAATCAATCCTTAACATTATATAGAGGACACATGATCAAGGATGCTACTCTGTACGATTTTGCCACGTTCCTCTACCAGTCCTACAATTGTGGTGTCTCTTTATATTTGCAAATTTCTCACCGTTATAGCTACCCAATAGTGAAACTAATAAACCAATCCTAAACACTATATAGAAGACACATGCACATAAATGGTACTCTGTACCATGTTGCCATGTTCCTCTACCTGTCCTACAATCGTGGTGTCTCTATATATTGGTCAATATCTCACCTTTATACCTAGCCAAGTGTGAAACTAATAAACCAATCCTTAACACTATATAGAAGACACATGCACATAAATGCTACTCTGTACCATGTTGCCATGTTCCTCTACCTGTTCTACAATCGTGGTGTCTCTATATATTTGTCAATATCTCACCTGTATAGCTACCCAAGAGTAAAACTAATAAACCAATCCTTAACACTATATAGAAGACACATGCAAAGGAATGCTACTCTGTACCATGTTGCCATGTTCCTTTACCTGTCCTACAATCTTGGAGAATCACTACATTTGCCAATCTCTCATCTTTATAAGTGGCCAAGAATGAAACTAATAGACCCCTCCTTAACCTTCTATAGAGGACACATGATCAAGGATGCTAATCTGTACAATGTTTCCATCTTCCTCCACCTGTCCTACAATCGTGGTGTCTCTCTATACTTGCCAATATCTCACCATTATACCTACCCAAGAGTGACACTAATAAACCAATCCTTAACACTATATAGAAGACACATGCACAGGAATGCTACTCTGTACCATGTTGCCATGTTCCTTTACCTGTCCTACAATCTTGGAGAATCGCTACATTTGCCAATCTCTTACCTTTATAAGTGGCCAAGAATGAAACTAATAGACCCCTCCTTAACCTTCTATAGAGGACACATGATCAAGGAGTCTACTCTGTACGATTTTGCCACGTTCCTCTACCAGTCCTACAATTGTGGTGTCTCTTTATATTTGCCAATTTCTCACCGTTATAGCTACCCAATAGTGAAACTAATAAATCAATCCTTAACATTATATAGAGGACACATGATCAAGGATGCTACTCTGTACGATTTTGCCACGTTCCTCTACCAGTCCTACAATTGTGGTGTCTCTTTATATTTGCCAAATTCTCACCGTTATAGCTACCCAATAGTGAAACTAATAAATCAATCCTTAACATTATATAGAGGACACATGATCAAGGATGCTACTCTGTACGATTTTGCCACGTTCCTCTACCAGTCCTACAATTGTGGTGTCTCTTTATATTTGCCAATTTCTCACCGTTATAGCTACCCAATAGTGAAACAAATAAATCAATCCTTAACATTATATAGAGGACACATGATCAAGGATGCTACTCTGTACGAATTTGCCACGTTCCTCTACCAGTCCTACAATTGTGGTGTCTCTTTATATTTGCCAATTTCTCACCGTTATAGCTACCCAATAGTGAAACTAATAAATCAATCCTTAACATTATATAGAGGACACATGATCAAGGATGCTACTCTGTACGATTTTGCCAGGTTCCTCTACCAGTCCTACAATTGTGGTGTCTCTTTATATTTGCCAATTTCTCACCGTTATAGCTACCCAATAGTGAAACTAATAAATCAATCCTTAACATTATATAGAGGACACATGATCAAGGATGCTACTCTGTACGATTTTGCCACGTTCCTCTACCAGTCCTACAATTGTGGTGTATCTTTATATTTGAAAATTTCTCAACGTTATAGCTACCCAATAGTGAAACTAATAAATCAATCCTTAACATTATATAGAGGACACATGATCAAGGATGCTACTCTGTACGATTTTGCCACGTTTATCTACCAGTCCTACAATTGTGGTGTCTCTTTATATTTGCCAATTTCTCACCGTTATAGCTACCCAATAGTGAAACTAATAAATCAATCCTTAACATTATATAGAGGACACATGATCAAGGATGCTACTCTGTACGATTTTGCCACGTTCCTCTACCAGTCCTACAATTGTGGTGTCTCTTTATATTTGCCAATTTCTCACCGTTATAGCTACCCAATAGTGAAACTAATAAATCAATCCTTAACACTATATAGAGGACACATGATCAAGGATGCTACTCTGTACGATTTTGCCACGTTCCTCTACCAGTCCTACAATTGTGGTGTCTCTTTATATTTGCCAAATTCTCACCGTTATAGCTACCCAATCGTGAAACAAATAAATCAATCCTTAACATTATATAGAGGACACATGATCAAGGATGCTACTCTGTACGATTTTGCCACGTTCCTCTACCAGTCCTACAATTGTGGTGTCTCTTTATATTTGCCAATTTCTCACCGTTATAGCTACCCAATAGTGAAACTAATAAATCAATCCTTAACATTATATAGAGGACACATGATCAAGGATGCTACTCTGTACGATTTTGCCACGTTCCTCTACCAGTCCTACAATTGTGGTGTCTCTTTATATTTGCCAATTTCTCACCGTTATAGCTACCCAATAGTGAAACTAATAAATCAATCCTTAACATTATATAGAGGACACATGATCAAGGATGCTACTCTGTACGATTTTGCCACGTTCCTCTACCAGTCCTACAATTGTGGTGTCTCTTTATATTTGCCAATTTCTCACCGTTATAGCTACCCAATAGTGAAACTAATAAATCAATCCTTAACATTATATAGAGGACACATGATCAAGGATGCTACTCTGTACGATTTTGCCACGTTCCTCTACCAGTCCTACAATTGTGGTGTCTCTTTATATTTGCCAATTTCTCACCGTTATAGCTACCCAATAGTGAAACTAATAAATCAATCCTTAACATTATATAGAGGACACATGATCAAGGATGCTACTCTGTACGATTTTGCCACGTTCCTCTACCAGTCCTACAATTGTGGTGTCTCTTTATATTTGCAAGTTTCTCACCGTTATAGCTACCCAATAGTGAAACTAATAAATCAATCCTTAACATTATATAGAGGACACATGATCAAGGATGCTACTCTGTACGATTTTGCCACGTTCCTCTACCAGTCCTTCAATTGTGGTGTCTCTTTATATTTGCAAATTTCTCACCGTTATAGCTACCCAATAGTGAAACTAATAAACCAATCCTTAACACTATATAGAAGACACATGCACATAAATGGTACTCTGTACCATGTCGCCATGTTCCTCTACCTGTCCTACAATCGTGGTGTCTCTATATATTGGTCAATATCTCACCCGCATACCTACCCAATAGTGAAACTAATAAACCAATCCTTATAACACTTTATAGAAGACACATGCACATAAATGTTACTCTGTACCATGTTGCCATGTTCCTCTACCTGTCCTACAATCGTGGTGTCTCTCTATACTTGCCAATATCTCTCCTTTATACCTAGCCAAGTGTGAAACTAATAAACCAATCCTTAACACTATATAGAAGACACATGCACATAAATGCTACTCTGTACCATGTTGCCATGTTCCTCTACCTGTCCTACAATCGTGGTGTCTCTATATATTTGTCAATATCTCACCTGTATAGCTACCCAAGAGTAAAACTAATAAACCAATCCTTAACACTATATAGAAGACACATGCAAAGGAATGCTACTCTGTACCATGTTGCCATGTTCCTTTACCTGTCCTACAATCTTGGAGAATCACTACATTTGCCAATCTCTCACCTTTATAAGTGGCCAAGAATGAAACTAATAGACCCCTCCTTAACCTTCTATAGAGGACACATGATCAAGGATGCTACTCTGTACAATGTTTCCATCTTCCTCCACCTGTCCTACAATCGTGGTGTCTCTCTATACTTGCCAATAACTCACCTTTATACCTACCCAAGAGTGAAACTAATAAACCAATCCTTAACATTATATAGAGGACACATGATCAAGGATGCTACTCTGTACAATGTTTTCCATCTTCCTCCACCTGTCCTACAATCGTGGTGTCTCTCTATACTTGCCAATATCTCACCATTATACCTACCCAAGAGTGACACTAATAAACCAATCCTTAACACTATATAGAAGACACATGCACAGGAATGCTACTCTGTACCATGTTGCCATGTTCCTTTACCTGTCCTACAATCTTGGAGAATCGCTACATTTGCCAATCTCTTACCTTTATAAGTGGCCAAGAATGAAACTAATAGACCCCTCCTTAACCTTCTATAGAGGACACATGATCAAGGAGTCTACTCTGTACGATTTTGCCACGTTCCTCTACCAGTCCTACAATTGTGGTGTCTCTTTATATTTGCCAATTTCTCACCGTTATAGCTACCCAATAGTGAAACTAATAAATCAATCCTTAACATTATATAGAGGACACATGATCAAGGATGCTACTCTGTACGATTTTGCCACGTTCCTCTACCAGTCCTACAATTGTGGTGTCTCTTTATATTTGCCAAATTCTCACCGTTATAGCTACCCAATCGTGAAACTAATAAATCAATCCTTAACATTATACAGAGGACACATGATCAAGGATGCTACTCTGTACGATTTTGCCACGTTCCTCTACCAGTCCTACAATTGTGGTGTCTTTTTATATTTTCCAATTTCTCACCGTTATAGTTACCCAATAGTGAAACTAATAAATCAATCCTTAACATTATATAGAGGACACATGATCAAGGATGCTACTCTGTACGATTTTGCCACGTTCCTCTACCAGTCCTACAATTGTGGTGTCTCTTTATATTTGCCAATTTCTGACCGTTATAGCTACCCAATAGTGAAACTAATAAATCAATCCTTAACATTATATAGAGGACACAAGATCAAGGATGCTACTCTGTACGATTTTGCCACGTTCCTCTACCAGTCCTACAATTGTGGTGTCTCTTTATATTTGCCAATTTCTCACCGTTATAGCTACCCAATAGTGAAACTAATAAATCAATCCTTAACATTATATAGAGGACACATGATCAAGGATGCTACTCTGTACGATTTTGCCACGTTCCTCTACCAGTCCTACAATTGTGGTGTCTCTTTATATTTGCCAATTTCTCACCGTTATAGCTACCCAATAGTGAAACTAATAAATCAATCCTTAACATTATATAGAGGACACATGATCAAGGATGCTACTCTGTACGATTTTGCCACGTTCCTCTACCAGTCCTACAATTGTGGTGTATCTTTATATTTGCCAATTTCTCACCGTTATAGCTACCCAATAGTGAAACTAATAAATCAATCCTTAACATTATATAGAGGACACATGATCAAGGATGCTACTCTGTACGATTTTGCAACGTTTATCTACCTGTCCTACAATTGTGGTGTCTCTTTATATTTGCCAATTTCTCACCGTTATAGCTACCCAATAGTGAAACTAATAAATCAATCCTTAACATTATATAGAGGACACATGATCAAGGATACTACTCTGTACGATTTTGCCACGTTCCTATACCAGTCCTACAATTGTGGTGTCTCTTTATATTTGCCAATTTCTCACCTTTATACCTACACAAGGGTGAAACTAATAAACCAATCCTTAACACTATATAGAAGACACATGCACATAAATGCTACTCTGTATCATGTTGCAATGTTCCTTTACCTGTCCTACAATCTTGGAGAATCGCTACATTTGCCAATCTCTCACCTTTATAAGTGGCCAAGAATGAAACTAATAGACCCCTCCTTAACCTTCTATAGAGGACACATGATCAAGGATGCTACTCTGTACCATGTTGCCATGTTCCTTTACCTGTCCTACAATCTTGGAGAATCGCTACATTTGGAAATCTCTCACCTTTATAAGTGGCCAAGAATGAAACTAATAGACCCCTCCTTAACCTTCTATAGAGGACACATGATCAAGGATGCTACTCTGTACCATGTTGCCATTTTCCTTTACCTGTCCTACAATATTGGAGAATCGCTACATTTGCCAATCACTCACCTTTATAAGTGGCCAAGAATGAAACTAATAGACCCCTCCTTAAACTTCTATAGAGGACACATGATCAAGGATGCTACTCTTTAAAATGTTTCCATGTACCTTTACCTGTCCTACAATCTTGGAGAATCGCTACATTTGCCAATCTCTCACCTATATAGGTGGCCAAGAATGAAACTAATAGACCCCTCCTTAACCTTCTATAGAGGACACATGATCAAGGATGCTACTCTGTACGATTTTGCCACGTTTCTATACCAGTCCTACAATTGTGGTGTATCTTTATATTTGCCAATTTCTCACCGTTATAGCTACCCAATAGTGAAACTAATAAATCAATCCTTAACATTATATAGAGGGCACATGATGAAGGGTGCTACTCTGTACAATGTTTCCATCTTCCTCCACCTGTCCTACAATCGTGGTGTCTCTCTATACTTGCCAATATCTCACCTTTATACCTACCCTCCATAACTTTATATGGAAGACACATGCACATAAATGCTACTCTGTACCATGTTGCCATGTTTTTTTACCTGTCCTACAATCGTGGTGTCTCTATATATTGGTCATTATCTCACCTGTATAGCTACCCAAGAGTAAAACTAATAAACCAATCCTTAACACTATATAGAAGACACATGCACATAAATGCTACTCTGTACCATGTTGCCATGTTCTGCTACCTGTCCTACAATCGTGGTGTCTCTATATATTTGCCAATATCTCACCTGTATACCTACCCAAGAGTAAAACTAATAAAAAAATCCTAAACACTATATAGAAGACACATGCACATAAATGCTACTCTGTACCATGTTGCCATGTTCCGCTACCTGTCCTACAATCGTGGTGTCTCTATATATTTGCCAATATCTCACCTGTATACCTACCCAAGAGTGAAACTAATAAAACAATCCTTAACACTATATAGAAGACACATGCACATAAATGCTACTCTGTACCATGTTGCCATATTCCTTTACCTGTCCTACAATCTTGGAGAATCGCTACATTTGCCAATCTCTCACCTTTATAAGTGGCCAAGAGTGAAACTAAAAGACCCCTCCTTAACCTTCTATAGAGGACACATGATCAAGGATGCTACTCTGTACGATTTTGCCACGTTCCTCTACCAGTCCTACAATTGTGGTGTCTCTTTATATTTGCCAATATCTCACCGTTATAGCTACCCAATAGTGAAACTAATAAATCAATCCTTAACATTATATAGAGGACACATGATCAAGGATGCTACTCTGTACGATTTTGCCACGTTCCTCTACCTGTCCTACAATTGTGGTGTCTCTTTATATTTGCCAATTTCTCACCGTTATAGCTACCCAATAGTGAAACTAATAAATCAATCCTTAACATTATATAGAGGACACATGATCAAGGATGCTACTCTGTACGATTTTGCCAGGTTCCTCTACCAGTCCTACAATTGTGGTGTCTCTTTATATTTGCCAATTTCTCACCGTTATAGCTACCCAATAGTGAAACTAATAAAACAATCCTTAACATTATATAGAGGACACATGATCAAGGATGCTACTCTGTACGATTTTGCCACGTTCCTCTACCAGTCCTACAATTGTGGTGTCTCTTTATATTTGCCAATTTCTCACCGTTATAGCTACCCAATAGTGAAACTAATAAATCAGTCCTTAACATTATATAGAGGACACATGATTAAGGATGCTACTCTGTACGATTTTGCCACGTTCCTCTACCAGTCCTACAATTGTGGTGTCTCTTTATATTTGCAAATTTCTCACCGTTATAGCTACCCAATAGTGAAACTAATAAACCAATCCTTAACACTATATAGAAGACACATGCACATAAATGGTACTCTGTACCATGTTGCCATGTTCCTCTACCTGTCCTACAATCGTGGTGTCTCTATATATTGGTCAATAACTCACCCGCATACCTACCCAATAGTGAAACTAATAAACCAATCCTTAACACTTTATAGAAGACACATGCACATAAATGCTACTCTGTACCATGTTGCCATGTTCCTCTACCAGTCCTACAATCGTGGTGTCTCTCTACACTTGCCAATATCTCACCTTTATACCTAGCCAAGTGTGAAACTAATAAACCAATCCTTAACACTATATAGAAGACACATGCACATAAATGCTACTCTGTACCATGTTGCCATGTTCCTCTACCTGTCCTACAATCGTGGTGTCTCTATATATTTGTCAATATCTCACCTGTATAGCTACCCAAGAGTAAAACTAATAAACCAATCCTTAACACTATATAGAAGACACATGCAAAGGAATGCTACTCTGTACCATGTTGCCATGTTCCTTTACCTGTCCTACAATCTTGGAGAATCACTACATTTGCCAATCTCTCACCTTTATAAGTGGCCAAGAATGAAACTAATAGACCCCTCCTTAACCTTCTATAGAGGACACATGATCAAGGATGCTACTCTGTACAATGTTTCCATCTTCCTCCACCTGTCCTACAATCGTGGTGTCTCTCTATACTTGCCAATATCTCACCTTTATACCTACCCAAGAGTGAAACTAATAAACCAATCCTTAACATTATATAGAGGACACATGATCAAGGATGCTACTCTGTACAATGTTTCCATCTTCCTCCACCTGTCCTACAATCGTGGTGTCTCTCTATACTTGCCAATATCTCACCATTATACCTACCCAAGAGTGAAACTAATAAACCAATCCTTAACACTATATAGAAGACACATGCACAGGAATGCTACTCTGTACCATGTTGCCATGTTCCTTTACCTGTCCTACAATCTTGGAGAATCGCTACATTTGCCAATCTCTTACCTTTATAAGTGGCCAAGAATGAAACTAATAGACCCCTCCTTAACCTTCTATAGAGGACACATGATCAAGGAGTCTACTCTGTACGATTTTGCCACGTTCCTCTACCAGTCCTACAATTGTGGTGTATCTTTATATTTGCCAATTTCTCACCGTTATAGCTACCCAATAGTGAAACTAATAAATCAATCCTTAACATTATATAGAGGACACATGATCAAGGATGCTACTCTGTACGATTTTGCCACGTTTATCTACCAGTCCTACAATTGTGGTGTCTCTTTATATTTGCCAATTTCTCACCGTTATAGCTACCCAATAGTGAAACTAATAAATCAATCCTTAACATTATATAGAGGACACATGATCAAGAATGCTACTCTGTACGATTTTGCCACGTTCCTCTACCAGTCCTACAATTGTGGTGTCTCTTTATATTTGCCAATTTCTCACCGTTATAGCTACCCAATAGTGAAACTAATAAATCAATCCTTAACATTATATAGAGGACACATGATCAAGGATGCTACTCTGTACGATTTTGCCACGTTCCTCTACCAGTCCTACAATTGTGGTGTCTCTTTATATTTGCCAAATTCTCACCGTTATAGCTACCCAATCGTGAAACTAATAAATCAATCCTTAACATTATATAGAGGACACATGATCAAGGATGCTACTCTGTACGATTTTGCCACGTTCCTCTACCAGTTCTACAATTGTGGTGTCTTTTTATATTTGCCAATTTCTCACCGTTATAGTTACCCAATAGTGAAACTAATAAATCAATCCTTAACATTATATAGAGGACACATGATCAAGGATGCTACTCTGTACGATTTTGCCACGTTCCTCTACCAGTCCTACAATTGTGGTGTCTCTTTATATTTGCCAATTTCTCACCGTTATAGCTACCCAATAGTGAAACTAATAAATCAATCCTTAACATTATATAGAGGACACATGATCAAGGATGCTACTCTGTACGATTTTGCCACGTTCCTCTACCAGTCCTACAATTGTGGTGTCTCTTTATATTTGCCAATTTCTCACCGTTATAGCTACCCAATAGTGAAACTAATAAATCAATCCTTAACATTATATAGAGGACACATGATCAAGGATGCTACTCTGTACGATTTTGCCACGTTCCTCTACCAGTCCTACAATTGTGGTGTATCTTTATATTTGCCAATTTCTCACCGTTATAGCTACCCAATAGTGAAACTAATAAATCAATCCGTAACATTATATAGAGGACACATGATCAAGGATGCTACTCTGTACGATTTTGCAACGTTTATCTACCAGTCCTACAATTGTGGTGTCTCTTTATATTTGCCAATTTCTCACCGTTATAGCTACCCAATAGTGAAACTAATAAATCAATCCTTAACATTATATAGAGGACACATGATCAAGGATGCTACTCTGTACGATTTTGCCACGTTCCTCTACCAGTCCTACAATTGTGGTGTCTCTTTATATTTGCCAATTTCTCACCTTTATACCTACACAAGAGTGAAACTAATAAACCAATCCTTAACACTATATAGAAGACACATGCACATAAATGCTACTCTGTATCATGTTGCCATGTTCCTTTACCTGTCCTACAATCTTGGAGAATCGCTACATTTGCCAATCTCTCACCTTTATAAGTGGCCAAGATTGAAACTAATAGACCCCTCCTTAACCTTCTATAGAGGACACATGATCAAGGATGCTACTCTGTACCATGTTGCCATGTTCCTTTACCTGTCCTACAATCTTGGAGAATCGCTACATTTGGAAATCTCTCACCTTTATAAGTGGCCAAGAATGAAACTAATAGACCCCTCCTTAACCTTCTATAGAGGACACATGATCAAGGATGCTACTCTGTACCATGTTGCCATGTTCCTTTACCTGTCCTACAATCTTGGAGAATCGCTACATTTGCCAATCTCTCACCTTTATAAGTGGCCAAGAATGAAACTATTAGACCCCTCCTTAACCTTCTATAGAGGACACATGACCAAGGATGCTACTCTGTACCATGTTGCCATTTTCCTTTACCTGTCCTACAATCTTGGAGAATCGCTACATTTGCCAATCTCTCACCTTTATAAGTGGCCAAGAATGAAACTAATAGACCCCTCCTTAAACTTCTATAGAGGACACATGATCAAGGATGCTACTCTTTACCATGTTTCCATGTTCCTTTACCTGTCCTACAATCTTGGAGAATCGCTACATTTGCCAATCTCTCACCTATATAGGTGGCCAAGAATGAAACTAATAGACCCCTCCTTAACCTTCTATAGAGGACACATGATCAAGGATGCTACTCTGTACGATTTTGCCACGTTTCTATACCAGTCCTACAATTGTGGTGTCTCTTTATATTTGCCAATTTCTCACCGTTATAGCTACCCAATAGTGAAACTAATAAATCAATCCTTAACATTATATAGAGGGCACATGATGAAGGGTGCTACTCTGTACAATGTTTCCATCTTCCTCCACCTGTCCTACAATCGTGGTGTCTCTCTATACTTGCCAATATCTCACCTTTATACCTACCCTCCATAACTTTATATGGAAGACACATGCACATAAATGCTACTCTGTACCATGTTGCCATGTTTTTTTACCTGTCCTACAATCGTGGTGTCTCTATATATTGGTCAATATCTCACCTGTATAGCTACCCAAGAGTAAAACTAATAAACCAATCCTTAACACTATATAGAAGACACATGCACATAAATGCTACTCTGTACCATGTTGCCATGTTCTGCTACCTGTCCTACAATCGTGGTGTCTCTATATATTTGCCAATATCTCACCTGTATACCTACCCAAGAGTAAAACTAATAAAAAAATCCTTAACACTATATAGAAGACACATGCACATAAATGCTACTCTGTACCATGTTGCCATGTTCTGCTACCTGTCCTACAATCGTGGTGTCTCTATATATTTGCCAATATCTCACCTGTATAGCTACCCAAGAGTGAAACAAATAAACCAATCCTTATAACACTTTATAGAAGACACATGCACATAAATGCTACTCTGTACCAATTTGCCATGTTCCGCTACCTGTCCTACAATCGTGGTGTCTCTATATATTTGCCAATATCTCACCTGTATACCTACCCAAGAGTGAAACTAATAAAACAATCCTTAACACTATATAGAAGACACATGCACATAAATGCTACTCTGTACCATGTTGCCATATTCCTTTACCTGTCCTACAATCTTGGAGAATCGCTACATTTGCCAATCTCTCACCTTTATAAGTGGCCAAGAGTGAAACTAAAAGACCCCTCCTTAACCTTCTATAGAGGACACATGATCGAGGATGCTACTCTGTACGATTTTGCCACGTTCCTCTACCAGTCCTACAATTGTGGTGTCTCTTTATATTTGCCAATTTCTCACCGTTATAGCTACCCAATAGTGAAACTAATAAATCAATCCTTAACATTATATAGAGGACACATGATCAAGGATGCTACTCTGTACGATTTTGCCACGTTCCTCTACCAGTCCTACAATTGTGGTGTCTCTTTATATTTGCCAATTTCTCACCGTTATAGCTACCCAATAGTGAAACTAATAAATCAATCATTAACATTATATAGAGGACACATGATCAATGATGCTACTCTGTACGATTTTGCCACGTTCCTCTACCAGTCCTACAATTGTGGTGTCTCTTTATATTTGCCAATTTCTCACCGTTATAGCTACCCAATAGTGAAACTAATAAATCAATCCTTAACATTATATAGAGGACACATGATCAAGGATGCTACTCTGTACGATTTTGCCACGTTCCTCTACCAGTCCTACAATTGTGGTGTCTCTTTATATTTGCCAATTTCTCACCGTTATAGCTACCCAATAGTGAAACTAATAAAACAATCCTTAACATTATATAGAGGACACATGATCAAGGATGCTACTCTGTACGATTTTGCCACGTTCCTCTACCAGTCCTACAATTGTGGTGTTTCTTTATATTTGCCAATTTCTCACCGTTATAGCTACCCAATAGTGAAACTAATAAAACAATCCTTAACATTATATAGAGGACACATGATCAAGGATGCTACTCTGTACGATTTTGCCATGTTCCTCTACCAGTCCTACAATTGTGGTGTCTCTTTATATTTGCCAATTTCTCACCGTTATAGCTACCCAATAGTGAAACTAATAAAACATTCCTTAACATTATATAGAGGACACATGATCAAGGATGCTACTCTGTACGATTTTGCCACGTTCCTCTACCAGTCCTACAATTGTGGTGTCTCTTTATATTTGCCAGTTTCTCACCGTTATAGCTACCCAATAGTGAAACTAATAAATCTATCCTTAACATTATATAGAGGACACATGATCAAGGATGCTACTCTGTACGATTTTGCCACGTTCCTCTACCAGTCCTACAATTGTGGTGTCTCTTTATATTTGCCAATTTCTCACCGTTATAGCTACCCAATAGTGAAACTAATAAATCAATCCTTAACATTATATAGAGGACACATGATCAAGGATGCTACTCTGTACGATTTTGCCACGTTCCTCTACCAGTCCTACAATTGTGGTGTCTCTTTATATTTGCCAAATTCTCACCGTTATAGCTACCCAATAGTGAAACTAATAAATCAATCCTTAACATTATATAGAGGACACATGATCAAGGATGCTACTCTGTACGATTTTGCCACGTTCCTCTACCAGTCCTACAATTGTGGTGTCTCTTTATATTTGCCAATTTCTCACCGTTATAGCTACCCAATAGTGAAACTAATAAATCAATCCTTAACATTATATAGAGGACACATGATCAAGGATGCTACTCTGTACGATTTTGCCACGTTCCTCTACCAGTCCTACAATTGTGGTGTCTCTTTATATTTGCCAATTTTTCACCGTTATAGCTACCCAATAGTGAAACTAATAAATCAATCCTTAACATTATATAGAGGACACATGATCAAGGATGCTACTCTGTACGATTTTGCCACGTTCCTCTACCAGTCCTACAATTGTGGTGTCTCTTTTTATTTGCCAATTTCTCACCGTTATAGCTACCCAATAGTGAAACTAATAAATCAATCCTTAACATTATATAGAGGACACATGATCAAGGATGCTACTCTGTACGATTTTGCCACGTTCCTCTACCAGTCCTACAATTGTGGTGTCTCTTTATATTTGCCAATTTCTCACCGTTATAGCTACCCAATAGTGAAACTAATAAATCAATCCTTAACATTATATAGAGGACACATGATCAAGGATGCAGCTCTGTACGATTTTGCCACGTTCCTCTACCAGTCCTACAATTGTGGTGTCTCTTTATATTTGCCAATTTCTCACCGTTATAGCTACCCAATAGTGAAACTAATAAAACAATCCTTAACATTATATAGAGGACACATGATCAAGGATGCTACTCTGTACGATTTTGCCACGTTCCTCTACCAGTCATACAATTGTGGTCTCTTTATATTTGCCAATTTCTCACCGTTATAGCTACCCAATAGTGAAACTAATAAATCAATCCTTAACATTATATAGAGGACACATGATCAAGGATGCTACTCTGTACGATTTTGCCAGATTCCTCTACCAGTCCTACAATTGTGGTGTCTCTTTATATTTGCCAATTTCTCACCGTTATAGCTACCCAATAGTGAAACTAATAAATCAATCCTTAACATTATATAGAGGACACATGATCAAGGATGCTACTCTGTACGATTTTGCCACGTTCCTCTACCAGTCCTACAATTGTGGTGTCTCTTTATATTTGCCAATTTCTCACCGTTATAGCTACCCAATAGTGAAACTAATAAATCAATCCTTAACATTATATAGAGGACACATGATCAAGGATGCTACTCTGTACGATTTTGCCACGTTCCTCTACCAGTCCTACAATTGTGGTGTCTCTTTATATTTGCCAATTTCTCACCGTTATAGCTACCCAATAGTGAAACTAATAAATCAATCCTTAACATTATATAGAGGACACATGATCAAGGATGCTACTCTGTACGATTTTGCCACGTTCCTCTACCAGTCATACAATTGTGGTGTCTCTTTATATTTGCCAATTTCTCACCGTTATAGCTACCCAATAGTGAAACTAATAAATCAATCCTTAACATTATATAGAGGACACATGATCAAGGATGCTACTCTGTACGATTTTGCCACGTTCCTCTACCAGTCCTACAATTGTGGTGTCTCTTTATATTTGCCAATTTCTCACCGTTATAGCTACCCAATAGTGAAACTAATAAATCAATCCTTAACATTATATAGAGGACACATGATCAAGGAATCTACTCTGTACGATTTTGCCACGTTCCTCTACCAGTCCTACAATTGTGGTGTCTCTTTATATTTGCCAATTTCTCACCGTTATAGCTACCCAATAGTGAAACTGATAAATCAATCCTTAACATTATATAGAGGACACATGATCAAGGATGCTACTCTGTACGATTTTGCCACGTTCCTCTACCAGTCCTACAATTGTGGTGTCTCTTTATATTTGCCAATTTCTCACCGTTATAGCTACCCAATAGTGAAACTAATAAATCAATCCTTAACATTATATAGAGTGCACATGATGAGGGGTGCTACTCTGTACAATGTTTCCATCTTCCTCCACCTGTCCTACAATCGTGGTGTCTCTCTATACTTGTCAATATCTCACCTCTATACCTACTCAAGAGTGAAACTAATAAACCAATCCTTAACACTATATAGAAGACACATGCAGAGGAATGCTACTCTGTACAATGTTTCCATCTTCCTCCACCTGTCCTACAATCGTGGTGTCTCTCTATACTTGTCAATATCTCACCTCTATACCAACTCAATTGTGAAACTAATAAACCAATCCTTAACACTATATAGAAGACACATGCAGAGGAATGCTACTCTGTACAATGTTTCCATCTTCCTCCACCTGTCCTACAATCGTGGTGTCTCTCTATACTTGTCAATATCTCACCTCTATACCTACTCAAGATTGAAACTAATAAACCAATCCTTAACACTTTATAGAAGACACATGCAGAGGAATGCTACTCTGTACAATGTTTCCATCTTCCTCCACCTGTCCTACAATCGTGGTGTCTCTCTATACTTGTCAATATCTCACCTCTATACCTACTCAAGAGTGAAACTAATAAACCAATCCTTAACACTTTATAGAAGACACATGCAGAGGAATGCTACTCTGTACAATGTTTCCATCTTCCTCCACCTGTCCTACAATCGTGGTGTCTCTCTATACTTGTCAATATCTCACCTCTATACCTACTCAAGAGTGAAACTAATAAACCAATACTTAACACTATATAGAAGACACATGCAGAGGAATGCTACTCTGTACAATGTTTCCATCTTCCTCCACCTGTCCTACAATCGTGGTGTCTCTCTATACTTGTCAATATCTCACCTCTATACCTACTCAAGAGTGAAACTAATAAACCAATCCTTAACACTTTATAGAAGACACATGCAGAGGAATGCTACTCTGTACAATGTTTCCATCTTCCTCCACCTGTCCTACAATCGTGGTGTCTCTCTATACTTGTCAATATCTCACCTCTATACCTACTCAAGAGTGAAACTAATAAACCAATCCTTAACACTATATAGAAGACACATGCAGAGGAATGCTACTCTGTACAATGTTTCCATCTTCCTCCACCTGTCCTACAATCGTGGTGTCTCTCTATACTTGTCAATATCTCACCTCTATACCTACTCAAGAGTGAAACTAATAAACCAATCCTTAACACTTTATAGAAGACACATGCAGTGGAATGCTACTCTGTACAATGTTTCCATCTTCCTCCACCTGTCCTACAATCGTGGTGTCTCTCTATACTTGTCAATATCTCACCTCTATACCTACTCAAGAGTGAAACTAATAAACCAATCTTTAACACTTTATAGAAGACACATGCAGAGGAATGCTACTCTGTACAATGTTTCCATCTTCCTCCGCCTGTCCTACAATCGTGGTGTCTCTCTATACTTGTCAATATCTCACCTCTATACCTACTCAAGAGTGAAACTAATAAACCAATCCTTAACACTTTATAGAAGACACATGCAGAGGAATGCTACTCTGTACAATGTTTCCATCTTCCTCCACCTGTCCTACAATCGTGGTGTCTCTCTATACTTGTCAATATCTCACCTCTATACCTACTCAAGAGTGAAACTAATAAACCAATCCTTAACACTTTATAGAAGACACATGCAGTGGAATGCTACTCTGTACAATGTTTCCATCTTCCTCCACCTGTCCTACAATCGTGGTGTCTCTCTATACTTGTCAATATCTCACCTCTATACCTACTCAAGAGTGAAACTAATAAACCAATCTTTAACACTTTATAGAAGACACATGCAGAGGAATGCTACTCTGTACAATGTTTCCATCTTCCTCCACCTGTCCTACAATCGTGGTGTCTCTCTATACTTGTCAATATCTCACCTCTATACCTACTCAAGAGTGAAACTAATAAACCAATCCTTAACACTTTATAGAAGACACATGCAGAGGAATGCTACTCTGTACAATGTTTCCATCTTCCTCCACCTGTCCTACAATCGTGGTGTCTCTCTATACTTGTCAATATCTCACCTCTATACCAACTCAATTGTGAAACTAATAAACCAATCCTTAACACTATATAGAAGACACATGCAGAGGAATGCTACTCTGTACAATGTTTCCATCTTCCTCCACCTGTCCTACAATCGTGGTGTCTCTCTATACTTGTCAATATCTCACCTCTATACCTACTCAAGATTGAAACTAATAAACCAATCCTTAACACTTTATAGAAGACACATGCAGAGGAATGCTACTCTGTACAATGTTTCCATCTTCCTCCACCTGTCCTACAATCGTGGTGTCTCTCTATACTTGTCAATATCTCACCTCTATACCTACTCAAGAGTGAAACTAATAAACCAATCCTTAACACTTTATAGAAGACACATGCAGAGGAATGCTACTCTGTACAATGTTTCCATCTTCCTCCACCTGTCCTACAATCGTGGTGTCTCTCTATACTTGTCAATATCTCACCTCTATACCTACTCAAGAGTGAAACTAATAAACCAATACTTAACACTATATAGAAGACACATGCAGAGGAATGCTACTCTGTACAATGTTTCCATCTTCCTCCACCTGTCCTACAATCGTGGTGTCTCTCTATACTTGTCAATATCTCACCTCTATACCTACTCAAGAGTGAAACTAATAAACCAATCCTTAACACTTTATAGAAGACACATGCAGAGGAATGCTACTCTGTACAATGTTTCCATCTTCCTCCACCTGTCCTACAATCGTGGTGTCTCTCTATACTTGTCAATATCTCACCTCTATACCTACTCAAGAGTGAAACTAATAAACCAATCCTTAACACTATATAGAAGACACATGCAGAGGAATGCTACTCTGTACAATGTTTCCATCTTCCTCCACCTGTCCTACAATCGTGGTGTCTCTCTATACTTGTCAATATCTCACCTCTATACCTACTCAAGAGTGAAACTAATAAACCAATCCTTAACACTTTATAGAAGACACATGCAGTGGAATGCTACTCTGTACAATGTTTCCATCTTCCTCCACCTGTCCTACAATCGTGGTGTCTCTCTATACTTGTCAATATCTCACCTCTATACCTACTCAAGAGTGAAACTAATAAACCAATCTTTAACACTTTATAGAAGACACATGCAGAGGAATGCTACTCTGTACAATGTTTCCATCTTCCTCCACCTGTCCTACAATCGTGGTGTCTCTCTATACTTGTCAATATCTCACCTCTATACCTACTCAAGAGTGAAACTAATAAACCAATCCTTAACACTTTATAGAAGACACATGCAGAGGAATGCTACTCTGTACAATGTTTCCATCTTCCTCCACCTGTCCTACAATCGTGGTGTCTCTCTATACTTGTCAATATCTCACCTCTATACCTACTCAAGAGTGAAACTAATAAACCAATCCTTAACACTTTATAGAAGACACATGCAGAGGAATGCTACTCTGTACAATGTTTCCATCTTCCTCCACCTGTCCTACAATCGTGGTGTCTCTCTATACTTGTCAATATCTCACCTCTATACCTACTCAAGAGTGAAACTAATAAACCAATCCTTAACACTTTATAGAAGACACATGCAGAGGAATGCTACTCTGTACAATGTTTCCATCTTCCTCCACCTGTCCTACAATCGTGGTGTCTCTCTATACTTGTCAATATCTCACCTCTATACCTACTCAAGAGTGAAACTAATAAACCAATCCTTAACACTTTATAGAAGACACATGCAGAGGAATGCTACTCTGTACAATGTTTCCATCTTCCTCCACCTGTCCTACAATCGTGGTGTCTCTCTATACTTGTCAATATCTCACCTCTATACCTACTCAAGAGTGAAACTAATAAACCAATCCTTAACACTTTATAGAAGACACATGCAGAAGAATGCTACTCTGTACAATGTTTCCATCTTCCTCCACCTGTCCTACAATCGTGGTGTCTCTCTATACTTGTCAATATCTCACCTCTATACCTACTCAAGAGTGAAACTAATAAACCAATCCTTAACACTATATAGAAGACACATGCAGAGGAATGCTACTCTGTACAATGTTTCCATCTTCCTCCACCTGTCCTACAATCGTGGTGTCTCTCTATACTTGTCAATATCTCACCTCTATACCTACTCAAGAGTGAAACTAATAAACCAATCCTTAACACTTTATAGAAGACACATGCAGAGGAATGCTACTCTGTACAATGTTTCCATCTTCCTCCACCTGTCCTACAATCGTGGTGTCTCTCTATACTTGTCAATATCTCACCTCTATACCTACTCAAGAGTGAAACTAATAAACCAATCCTTAACACTTTATAGAAGACACATGCAGAGGAATGCTACTCTGTACAATGTTTCCATCTTCCTCCACCTGTCCTACAATCGTGGTGTCTCTCTATACTTGTCAATATCTCACCTCTATACCTACTCAAGAGTGAAAATAATAAACCAATCCTTAACACTTTATAGAAGACACATGCAGAGGAATGCTACTCTGTAAAATGTTTCCATCTTCCTCCACCTGTCCTACAATCGTGGTGTCTCTCTATACTTGTCAATATCTCACCTCTATACCTACTCAAGAGTGAAACTAATAAACCAATCCTTAACACTTTATAGAAGACACATGCAGAGGAATGCTACTCTGTACAATGTTTCCATCTTCCTCCACCTGTCCTACAATCGTGGTGTCTCTCTATACTTGTCAATATCTCACCTGTATACCTACTCAAGAGTGAAACTAATAAACCAATCCTTAACACTATATAGAAGACACATGCAGAGGAATGCTACTCTGTACAATGTTTCCATCTTCCTCCACCTGTCCTACAATCGTGGTGTCTCTCTATACTTGTCAATATCTCACCTCTATACCTACTCAAGAGTGAAAATAATAAACCAATCCTTAACACTTTATAGAAGACACATGCAGAGGAATGCTACTCTGTACAATGTTTCCATCTTCCTCCACCTGTCCTACAATCGTGGTGTCTCTCTATACTTGTCAATATCTCACCTCTATACCTACTCAAGAGTGAAACTAATAAACCAATCCTTAACACTATATAGAAGACACATGCAGAGGAATGCTACTCTGTACAATGTTTCCATCTTCCTCCACCTGTCCTACAATCGTGGTGTCTCTCTATACTTGTCAATATCTCACCTCTATACCTACTCAAGAGTGAAAATAATAAACCAATCCTTAACACTTTATAGAAGACACATGCAGAGGAATGCTACTCTGTACAATGTTTCCATCTTCCTCCACCTGTCCTACAATCGTGGTGTCTCTCTATACTTGTCAATATCTCACCTCTATACCTACTCAAGAGTGAAAATAATAAACCAATCCTTAACACTTTATAGAAGACACATGCAGAGGAATGCTACTCTGTACAATGTTTCCATCTTCCTCCACCTGTCCTACAATCGTGGTGTCTCTCTATACTTGTCAATATCTCACCTCTATACCTACTCAAGAGTGAAAATAATAAACCAATCCTTAACACTTTATAGAAGACACATGCAGAGGAATGCTACTCTGTACAATGTTTCCATCTTCCTCCACCTGTCCTACAATCGTGGTGTCTCTCTATACTTGTCAATATCTCACCTCTATACCTACTCAAGAGTGAAAATAATAAACCAATCCTTAACACTTTATAGAAGACACATGCAGAGGAATGCTACTCTGTACAATGTTTCCATCTTCCTCCACCTGTCCTACAATCGTGGTGTCTCTCTATACTTGCCAATATCTCACCTCTATACCTACTCAAGAGTGAAAATAATAAACCAATCCTTAACACTTTATAGAAGACACATGCAGAGGAATGCTACTCTGTACAATGTTTCCATCTTCCTCCACCTGTCCTACAATCGTGGTGTCTCTCTATACTTGTCAATATCTCACCTCTATACCTACTCAAGAGTGAAAATAATAAACCAATCCTTAACACTTTATAGAAGACACATGCAGAGGAATGCTACTCTGTACAATGTTTCCATCTTCCTCCACCTGTCCTACAATCGTGGTGTCTCTCTATACTTGTCAATATCTCACCTCTATACCTACTCAAGAGTGAAACTAATAAACCAATCCTTAACACTATATAGAAGACACATGCAGAGGAATGCTACTCTGTACAATGTTTCCATCTTCCTCCACCTGTCCTACAATCGTGGTGTCTCTCTATACTTGTCAATATCTCACCATTATACCTACCCAAGAGTGAAACTAATAAACCAATCCTTAACACTATATAGAAGACACATGCAGAGGAATGCTACTCTGTACAATGTTTCCATCTTCCTCCACCTGTCCTACAATCGTGGTGTCTCTCTATACTTGTCAATATCTCACCTCTATACCTACTCAAGAGTGAAACTAATAAACCAATCCTTAACACTATATAGAAGACACATGCAGAGGAATGCTACTCTGTACAATGTTTCCATCTTCCTCCACCTGTCCTACAATCGTGGTGTCTCTCTATACTTGTCAATATCTCACCTCTATACCTACTCAAGAGTGAAACTAATAAACCAATCCTTAACACTTTATAGAAGACACATGCAGAGGAGTGCTACTCTGTACAATGTTTCCATCTTCCTCCACCTGTCCTACAATCGTGGTGTCTCTCTATACTTGCCAATATCTCACCTCTATACCTACTCAATAGTGAAACTAATAAACCAATCCTTAACACTTTATAGAAGACACATGCAGAGGAGTGCTACTCTGTACAATGTTTCCATCTTCCTCCACCTGTCCTACAATCGTGGTGTCTCTCTATACTTGTCAATATCTCACCTCTATACCTACTCAAGAGTGAAACTAATAAACCAATCCTTAACACTTTATAGAAGACACATGCAGAGGAATGCTACTCTGTACAATGTTTCCATCTTCCTCCACCTGTCCTACAATCGTGGTGTCTCTCTATACTTGCCAATATCTCACCTCTATACCTACTCAAGAGTGAAAATAATAAACCAATCCTTAACACTTTATAGAAGACACATGCAGAGGAATGCTACTCTGTACAATGTTTCCATCTTCCTCCACCTGTCCTACAATCGTGGTGTCTCTCTATATTTGCCAATATCTCACCTGTATACCTACTCAAGAGTGAAACTAATAAACCAATCCTTAACACTTTATAGAAGACACATGCAGAGGAATGCTACTCTGTACAATGTTTCCATCTTCCTCCACCTGTCCCACAATCGTGGTGTCTCTCTATATTTGCCAATATCTCACCTCTATACCTACTCAAGAGTGAAACTAATAAACCAATCCTTAACACTTTATAGAAGACACATGCAGAGGAATGCTACTCTGTACAATGTTTCCATCTTCCTCCACCTGTCCTACAATCGTGGTGTCTCTCTATACTTGCCAATATCTCACCTCTATACCTACTCAAGAGTGAAACTAATAAACCAATCCTTAACACTATATAGAAGACACATGCAGAGGAATGCTACTCTGTACAATGTTTCCATCTTCCTCCACCTGTCCTACAATCGTGGTGTCTCTCTATACTTGTCAATATCTCACCTCTATACCAACTCAATTGTGAAACTAATAAACCAATCCTTAACACTATATAGAAGACACATGCAGAGGAATGCTACTCTGTACAATGTTTCCATCTTCCTCCACCTGTCCTACAATCGTGGTGTCTCTCTATACTTGTCAATATCTCACCTCTATACCTACTCAAGAGTGAAACTAATAAACCAATCCTTAACACTTTATAGAAGACACATGCAGAGGAATGCTACTCTGTACAATGTTTCCATCTTCCTCCACCTGTCCTACAATCGTGGTGTCTCTCTATACTTGTCAATATCTCACCTCTATACCAACTCAATTGTGAAACTAATAAACCAATCCTTAACACTTTATAGAAGACACATGCAGAGGAATGCTACTCTGTACAATGTTTCCATCTTCCTCCACCTGTCCTACAATCGTGGTGTCTCTCTATACTTGCCAATATCTCACCATTATACCTACCCAAGAGTGAAACTAATAAACCAATCCTTAACACTATATAGAAGACACATGCACAGGAATGCTACTCTGTACCATGTTGCCATGTTCCTTTACCTGTCCTACAATCGTGGTGTCGAGTTTTATCATACTCCTACCTTTATGGCTAGCCAATAGTGAAACTAATAAACCAATCCTTAACACTATATAGAAGACACATGCAGAGGAATGCTACTCTGTACAATGTTTCCATCTTCCTCCACCTGTCCTACAATCGTGGTGTCTCTCTATACTTGTCAATATCTCACCTCTATACCTACTCAAGAGTGAAACTAATAAACCAATCCTTAACACTATATAGAAGACACATGCAGAGGAATGCTACTCTGTACAATGTTTCCATCTTCCTCCACCTGTCCTACAATCGTGGTGTCTCTCTATACTTGTCAATATCTCACCTCTATACCTACTCAAGAGTGAAACTAATAAACCAATCCTTAACACTATATAGAAGACACATGCAGAGGAATGCTACTCTGTACAATGTTTCCATCTTCCTCCACCTGTCCTACAATCGTGGTGTCGAGTTTTATCATACTCCTACCTTTATGGCTAGCCAAGAGTGAAACTGATAGACCCTTCTTATACTTTGATAGAGGACATATGCACAGTGATGTTACTTTTACCAAGTCAGTAATGAACCACTTTCAATCCTACAAGAGAGCCAGCTTCCTTGTTTTATCATACTATTATCTTCATGATTACCCAAGAGTGGAGCTAATATTCCATTGCTATACTCTGATAGAGGACACATGCACAGGGATGCTACTTATACCACGTCAGTAATGTCCCACTTCCAATCCTACAAGAGACCCAGTTTCCTTGTTTTATCATACTCCTATCTTCATGACTACCCAAGAGTGGAGCTAATATTCCATTGTTATATTCTGATAGAGGACACATGCACAGGGATGCTACTTATACCACGTTAGTAATGTTTCATTTCCAATCCTACAAGAGAGCCAGCTTTCTTGTTTTATCATACTCCTATCTTCATGACTAACCAAGAGTGGAGCTAATATTCCATTGTTATACTCTGATAGAGGACACATGCACAGGGATGCTACTTATACCACGTCAGTAATGTTCCACTTACAATCCTACAAGAGAGCCAGCTTCCTTGCTCTATCATACTCCTATCTTTATGGTTACCCAAGGGTGATACTGATAGACCCGTCTGATACTGTGATAGGGGACTCATGCACAGAGTTGTCACTTATACTACGTGAGTAATGTTTCACTTACAATCCTACAAGCGAGGCAGCTTCCTAGTTTTATCATACTCCTATCTTTATGTCTACCCAAGAGGGTAACCGATATACCCTTATTTTAATCTGATAGAGGACAAATGTACAGGGATGTCACATATACCGCGTCAGTAATGTTCCACTACCAATCCTACAAGCAAAGCAGCTTCCTAGTTTTATCATACTCCTATCTTTATGTCTACCAAAGCGAGATACTGATAGACACTTCTGATACTTTGATAGGGGACTCATGCACAGGGAATGAACTTTTACCACGTCAGAAATTTTCTGCTTTCAATCCTATAAGGAAAGCAGCTACCTAGGTTTACCATACTCCTATCTTTATGGCTACCCAAGAGATTAACTGATAAACCTTTTTTGTAATTTGATAGAGAACACATGCACAGGGATGTCACATATACCACGTCAGTCATGTTTCACTTAAAATCGTACAAGCGGGGCAGCTTCCTAATTTTATGATACACCTATCATTATGGCTACACATAAGTAAAAGGGATAGACCCTTCTTGTACTTTGATAGAGGACTTATGCACAGGGATGCTACTTATACCACGTCAGTAATGTTCCACTTCCAATCCTACAAGCAAAGCGGCTTCCTAGTTTAATCATACTCCTATCTTTATGGCTACCCAAGAGTGAAACTGATAGACCCCTCTTAACTTTGATAGAGGACACATGCACAGGGATGTCACTTATACCACAAGAACCATGTTCCACTTCCAACCCAACAAGCGAGGCAGCTTCCTAGTTTTATAATACTGCCATCTTTATGGCTAGACAAGGGTGAAACTGGTAGACCCTTCTTATACTTTGATAGAGGACACATGCACAGGGATGTTACATATACAACGTCAGTAATCCACTTCCAATCCTACAAGCGAGGAAGCTTCCTAGTTTTATCATACTCCTATCTTAATGGTACCTAAGAGTGAAAGTGTTAGACCCTTCTTATACTTTAATAGAGGACACATGCACAGGGATGTTATATATACCACGTCATTAATGTTCCTCTTCCCATACTACGAGCAAAGCAGCTTCCTAGTTTTAACATACTCCTATTTGTATGGCTACCCAAGAGGTTAACTGATAGACCCTTCTTGTACTTTGGTAGAGGACACATGCTCAGGGATGCTACTTATACCACGTCAGTAATGTTCCACTTCCAATCCTACAAGCCAAGCAGCTTCCTAGTTTTATCATACTCCTATCTTTATGGCTAGACAAGAGGGAAACTGTTAGACCCTTCTTGTACTTTGGTAGAGGACACATGCTCAGGGATGCTACTTATACCAAGTCAGCAATGAACCACTTCCAATCCTACAAGCGAAGCGGCTTCCTAGTTTTATCATACTCCTATCTTTATGGCTACCCAAGAGGGAAACTGTTAGACCCTTCTTATACTTTGATAGAAGACACATGCACAGGGATGTCACTTATACCTCGTGAACCATGTTCCACTTCCAATCCTACAAGCGAAGCGGCTTCCTAGTCTAGACTAGGGTGAAACTGATAGACCCTTCTTATACTTTGATAGAGGACATATGCACAGGGATGTTACATATACCACGTCAGTAATGTTCCACTTCCAACCCAACAAGCGAGGCAGCTTCCTAGTTTTATAATACTGCCATCTTTATGGCTAGACAAGGGTGAAACTGATAGACCCTTCTTATACTTTGATAGAGGACACATGCACAGGGATGTTACATATACTACGTCAGTAATTTTCCACTTCCAATCCTACAAGCGGGGTAGGTTCCTAGTTTTATCATACTCCTATCTTTATGGCTAGTCAAGAGTGAAACTGATAGACCCTTCTTGTACTTTGATAGAGGACATATGCACAGGAATGTCACTTATACCACGTGAACCATGTTCCACTTCCAATCCTACAAGCGAAGCGGCTTCCTAGTTTTATCATACTCCTATCTTTATGACTAGACTAGAGTGAAACTGATAGACCCTTCTTATACTTTGATAGAGGACATATGCACAGGGATGTTACTTATACCACGTCAGTAATGTCCTACTTCCAATCCTACAAGCAAAGCAGCTTCCTAGTTTTATCATACTCCTATCTTATGGCACCCAAGAGTGAAATTGATAGACCCTTCTCATACTTTGATAAAGACTCATGCACAGGGATGCTACTTATACCACGTCAGTAATGTTCCACTTCCAATCCTACAAGCGAGGTAGGTTCCTAGTTTTATCATACTCCTATCTTTATGGCTAGCCAAGAGTGAAACTAATAGACCCTTCTTATACTTTGATAGAGGACATATGCACAGGGATGTTACTTATACCAAGTCAGTAATGTTCCACTTCCAACCCTACAAGCGAGGCAGGCTCCTAGTTTCATCATACTTCTATCTTTATGGCTAGCCAAGAGTGAAACTGATAGACCCTTCTTATACTTTGATAGAGGACACATGCACAGGGATGTTACTTATACCAAGTAAGTAATAAACCACTTCCAATCCTACAAGCGAAGCGGCTTCCTAGTTTTATCATACTCATATCTGTATTGCTACACGAGAGTTAAACTAATAGACCCTACTTATACTTTGATAGAGGACAAATGCACAGGGATGTCACTTATACCAAGTCAGTAATGAACCACTTCCAATCCTACAAGCGAAGCGGCTTCCTAGTTTTATCATACTCCTATCTTTATGGCTAGCCAAGAGTGAAACTGATAGACCCTTCTTATACTTTGATAGAGGACACATGCACGGGGATGTCACTTATACCACGTGAACCATGTTCCACTTCCAATCCTACAAGCGAAGCAGATTCCTAGTTTTATCATACTAATATCTTTATGGCTAGCCTAGAGTGAAACTGATAGACCCTTCCTATACTTTGATAGATTACACATGCACAGGGATGTCACTTATACCACGTGAACCATGTTCCACTTCCAACCCTACAAGCGAAGCGGCTTCCTAGTTTTATCATACTCCTATCTCTATGGCTACACAAGAGTGAAACTAATAGACCCTTCTTATACTTTGATAGAGGACACATGCACAGGGATGTTACTTACACCAAGTCAGTAATGACCCACTTCCAATCCTACAAGCGAAGCGGCTTCCTAGTTTTATCATACTCCTATCTCAATGGCTACACAAGAGTGAAACTGATAGACCCTTCTTATACTTTGATAGAGGACACATGCACAGGGATGTTACCTATACCAAGTCAGTAATGAACCACTTCCAATCCTACAAGCGAAGCGGCTTCATAGTTTTATCATACTCCTATCATTATGGCTAGCCAAGAGTGAAACTGATAGACCCTTCTTATACTTTGATAGAGAACATATGCACAGGGATGTTACTTATACCACGTGAACCATGTTCCACTTCCAATCCTACAAGCGAAGCGGCTTCCTAGTTTTATCATACTCCTATCTCTATGGCTACACAAGAGTGAAACTAATAGACCCTTCTTATACTTTGATAGAGGACACATACACAGGGATGTTACATATACTACGTCAGTAATGAACCACTTCCAATCCTACAAGCGAGGTAGGTTCCTAGTTTTCTCATACTCCTATCTTTATGGCTAGCCAAGAGTGAAACTAATAGACCCTTCTTATACTTTGATAGAGGATACATGCACAGGGATGTCACTTATACCTCGTGAACCATGTTCCACTTCCAATCCTACAAGCGAAGCTGGTTCCTAAGTTTATCATACTCCTATCTTTATGGCTAGACTAGAGTGAAACTGAGAGACCCTTCTTGTACTTTGATAGAGGACACATGCACAGGGATGTTACTTACACCAAGTCAGTAATGACCCACTTCCAATCCTACAAGCGAAGCGGCTTCCTAGTTTTATCATACTCCTATCTCAATGGCTACACAAGAGAGAAACTTATAGACCCATCTTATACTTTGATAGATTACACATGCACAGGGATGTTACCTATACCAAGTCAGTAATGAACCACTTCCAATCCTACAAGCGAAGCGGCTTCCTAGTTTTATCATACTCCTATCTCTATGACTACAAAAGAGTGAAACTAATAGACCCTTCTTATACTTTGATAGAGGACACATGCACAGGAATGTCACTTATACCACGTGAACCATGTTCCACTTCCAATCCTACAAGCGAAGCGGCTTCCTAGTTTTATCATACTCCTATCTTTATCGCTACACAAGAATGACACTGATAGACCCTTCTTATACTTTGATAGAGGACACATGCACAGGGATGTTACTTACGCCACGTCAGTAATGTTCCACTTCCAATCCTACAAGCGAAGCGGCTTCCTAGTTTTATCATACTCCTATCTCTATGGCTACACAAGAGTGAAACTAGTAGACCCTTCTTATACTTTGATAGAGGATACATGCACAGGGATGTTACTTATACCAAGTCAGTAATGAACCACTTCCAATCCTACAAGCGAAGCGGCTTCCTAGGTTTAACATACTCCTATCTTTATCGCTACATAAGAGTGAAACTGATAGACCCTTCATATACTTTGACAGAGGACACATGCACAGGGATGTTACTTATACCAAGTCAGTAATGAACCACTTCCAATCCTACAAGCGAAGCGGCTTCCTAGTTTTATCATACTCCTATCTTTATCGCTACATAAGAGTGAAACTGATAGACCGTTCTTATACTTTGATAGAGGATACATGCACAGGGATGTTACTTATACCAAGTCAGTAATGAACCACTTCCAATCCTACAAGCGAAGCGGCTTCCTAGTTTTATCATACTCCTATCTTTATGGCTACACAAGAGTGAAACTAGTAGACCCTTCTTATACTTTGATAGAGGATACATGCACAGGGATGTTACTTATACCAAGTCAGTAATGAACCACTTCCAATCCTTCAAGCGGAGCGGCTTCCTAGTTTTATTATACTCCTATCTCTATGGCTACACAAGAGTGAAACTAGTAGACCCTTCTTATACTTTGATAGAGGATACATGCACAGGGGTGTTACTTACACCATGTCAGTAATGTTCCACTTCCAATCCTACAAGCGAAGCGGCTTCCTAGTTTTATTATACTCCTATCTCTATGGCTACACAAGAGTGAAACTAGTAGACCCTTCTTATACTTTGATAGAGAATACATGCACAGGGATGTTACTTATACCAAGTCAGTAATGAACCACTTCCAATCCAACAAGCGAAGCGGCTTCCTAGTTTTATCATACTCCTATCTCTATGGCTACACAAGAGTGAAACTAGTAGACCCTTCTTATACTTTGATAGAGGATACATGCACAGGGATGTTACTTATACCAAGTCAGTAATGAACCACTTCCAATCCTACAAGCGAAGCGGCATCCTAGTTTTATCATACTCCTATCTCTATGGCTACACAAAAGTGAAACTGATAGACCCTTCTTATACTTTGATAGAGGACACATGCACAGGGATGTTACTTATACCAAGTCACTTATGAACCACTTCCAATCCTACAAGCGAAGCGGCTTCCTAGTTTTATCATACTCCTATCTTTATCGCTACACAAGAATGACACTGATAGACCCTTCTTATACTTTGATAGAGGACACATGCACAGGGATGTTACTTACACCACGTCAGTAATGTTCCACTTCCAATCCTACAAGCGAAGCGGCATCCTAGTTTTATCATACTCCTATCTCTATGGCTACACAAAAGTGAAACTGATAGACCCTTCTTATACTTTGATAGAGGACACATGCACAGGGATATTACTTATACCAAGTCAGTAATGAACCACTTCCAATCCTACAAGCGAAGCGGCTTCCTAGTTTTATCATACTCCTATCTTTATCGCTACACAAGAATGACACTGATAGACCCTTCTTATACTTTGATAGAGGACACATGCACAGGGATGTTACTTACACCACGTCAGTAATGTTCCACTTCCAATCCTACAAGCGAAGCGGCTTCCTAGTTTTATCATACTCCTATCTCTATGGCTACACAAGAGTGAAACTAATAGGCCCTTCTTATACTTTGATAGAGGATACATGCACAGGGATGTTACTTATACCAAGTCAGTAATGAACCACTTCCAATCCTACAAACGAAGCGGCTTCCTAGTTTTATCATACTCCTATCTTTATCGCTACACAAGTGTGAAACTGATAGACCCTTCTTATACTTTGATAGAGGACACATGCACAGGGATGTTACTTATACCAAGTCAGTAATGAACCACTCCTATCCTACAAGCGAAGCAGCTTCCTAGTTTTAACATACTCCTATCTTTATGGCTAGCCAAGAGTGAAACTGATAGACCGTTCTTATACTTTTATAGAGGACACATGCACAGAGATGTCACTTATACCACGTGAACCATGTTCCACTTCCAATCCTACAAGCGAGGCAGCTTCCTCTTTTTATCATACTCCTATCTTATGGCAGCCAAGAGTGAAACTGTTAGACCCTTTTTATACTTTGATAGAGGACACATGCACAGGGAAGTTACTTATACCAAGTCAGTAATGAACCACTTCCAATCCTACAAGCGAAGCGGCTTCCTAGTTTTATCATACTCCTATCTCTATGACTACACAAGAGTGAAACTGATAGACCCTTCTTATGCTTTGATTGAGGACACATGCACAGGGATGTTACTTATATCAAGTGAGTAATGAACTAATTCCAATCCTACAAGCGAAGCGGCTTCCTAGTTTTATCATACTCCTATCTCTATGACTACACAAGAGTGAAACTGATAGACCCTTCTTATACTTTGATAGAGGACACATGCACAGGGATGTTACTTATACCAAGTGAGTAATGAACTAATTCCAATCCTACAAGCGAAGCGGCTTCCTAGTTTTATCATACTCCTATCTCTATGGCTACACAAGAGTGAAACTGATAGACCCTTCTTCTACTTTGATAGAGGACATATGCACAGGGATGTTACTTATACCAAGTCAGTAATGAACTAATTCCAATCCTACAAGCGAAGCGGCTTCCTAGTTTTATCATACTCCTATCTCTATGGCTACACAAGAGTGAAACTGATAGACCCTTCTTCTACTTTGATAGAGGACACATGCACAGGGATGTTACTTATACCAAGTCAGTAATGAACCACTTCCAATCCTACAAGCGAAGCGGCTTCCTAGTTTTATCATTCTCCTATCTCCATGGCTACAGAAGAGTGAAAATAATAGACCCTTCTTATACTTTGATAGAGGACACATGCACAGGGATGTTACTTACACCACGTCAGTAATGAACCACTTCCAATCCAACAAGCGAAGCGGCTTCCTAGTTTTATCATACTCCTATCTCTATGGCTACACAAGAGTGAAACTAGTAGACAATTCTTATACTTTGATACAGGATACATGCCCAGGGATGTTACTTATACCAAGTCAGTAATGAACCACTTCCAATCCTACAAGCGAAGCGGCATCCTAGTTTTATCATACTCCTATCTCTATGGCTACACAAAAGTGAAACTGATAGACCCTTCTTATACTTTGATAGAGGACACATGCACAGGGATGTTACTCAGACCAAGTCAGTAATGAACCACTTCCAATCCTACAAGCGAAGCGGCTTCCTAGTTTTATTATACTCCTATCTCTATGGCTACACAAGAGTGAAACTAGTAGACCCTTCTTATACTTTGATAGAGGACACATGCACAGGGATGTTACTTACACCACGTCAGTAATGTTCCACTTCCAATCCTACAAGCGAAGCGGCTTCCTAGTTTTATTATACTCCTATCTCTATGGCTACACAAGAGTGAAACTAGTAGACCCTTCTTATACTTTGATAGAGAATACATGCACAGGGATGTTACTTATACCAAGTCAGTAATGAACCACTTCCAATCCAACAAGCGAAGCGGCTTCCTAGTTTTATCATACTCCTATCTCTATGGCTACACAAGAGTGAAACTAGTAGACCCTTCTTATACTTTGATAGAGGACACATGCACAGGGATGTTACTTACACCACGTCAGTAATGTTCCACTTCCAATCCTACAAGCGAAGCGGCTTCCTAGTTTTATTATACTCCTATCTCTATGGCTACACAAGAGTGAAACTAGTAGACCCTTCTTATACTTTGATAGAGGATACATGCACAGGGATGTTACTTATACCAAGTCAGTAATGAACCACTTCCAATCCTACAAGCGAAGCGGCATTCTAGTTTTATCATACTCCTATCTCTATGGCTACACAAAAGTGAAACTGATAGACCCTTCTTATACTTTGATAGAGGACACATGCACAGGGATGTTACTTATACCAAGTCAGTAATGAACCACTTCCAATCCTACAAGCGAAGCGGCTTCCTAGTTTTATCATACTCCTATCTTTATCGCTACACAAGAATGACACTGATAGACCCTTCTTATACTTTGATAGAGGACACATGCACAGGGATGTTACTTACACCACGTCAGTAATGTTCCACTTCCAATCCTACAAGCGAAGCGGCATCCTAGTTTTATCATACTCCTATCTCTATGGCTACACAAACGTGAAACTGATAGACCCTTCTTATACTTTGATAGAGGACACATGCACAGGGATGTTACTTATACCAAGTCAGTAATGAACCACTTCCAATCCTACAAGCGAAGCGGCATTCTAGTTTTATCATACTCCTATCTCTATGGCTACACAAAAGTGAAACTGATAGACCCTTCTTATACTTTGATAGAGGACACATGCACAGGGATGTTACTTATACCAAGTCAGTAATGAACCACTTCCAATCCTACAAGCGAAGCGGCTTCCTAGTTTTATCATACTCCTATCTTTATCGCTACACAAGAATGACACTGATAGACCCTTCTTATACTTTGATAGAGGACACATGCACAGGGATGTTACTTACACCACGTCAGTAATGTTCCACTTCCAATCCTACAAGCGAAGCGGCATCCTAGTTTTATCATACTCCTATCTCTATGGCTACACAAACGTGAAACTGATAGACCCTTCTTATACTTTGATAGAGGACACATGCACAGGGATGTTACTTATACCAAGTC
The DNA here is from genome assembly GCA_036971475.1 of Prosapia bicincta. Taxonomy (NCBI): domain Eukaryota; kingdom Metazoa; phylum Arthropoda; class Insecta; order Hemiptera; family Cercopidae; genus Prosapia; species Prosapia bicincta. The sequence continues at coordinate 226,612,943 of JBAIZL010000005.1, forward strand.
AGTAATGAACCACTTCCAATCCTACAAGCGAAGCGGCTTCCTAGTTTTATCATACTCCTATCTTTATCGCTACACAAGAATGACACTGATAGACCCTTCTTATACTTTGATAGAGGACACATGCACAGGGATGTTACTTACACCACGTCAGTAATGTTCCACTTCCAATCCTACAAGCGAAGCGGCTTCCTAGTTTTATCATACTCCTATCTCTATGGCTACACAAGAGTGAAACTGATAGACCCTTCTTCTACTTTGATAGAGGACACATGCACAGGGATATTACTTATACCAAGTCAGTAATGAACTAATTCCAATCCTACAAGCGAAGCGGCTTCCTAGTTTTATCATACTCCTATCTCTATGGCTACACAAGAGTGAAACTGATAGACCCTTCTTCTACTTTGATAGAGGACACATGCACAGGGATGTTACTTATACCAAGTCAGTAATGAACCACTTCCAATCCTACAAGCGAAGCGGCTTCCTAGTTTTATCATTCTCCTATCTCTATGGCTACAGAAGAGTGAAACTAATAGACCCTTCTTATACTTTGATAGAGGACACACGCACAGGGATGTTACTTAGACCAAGTCAGTAATGAACCACTTCCAATCCTACAAGCGAAGCGGCTTCCTAGTTTTATCATACTCCTATCTTTATGGCTACACAAGAGTGAAACTGTTAGACCCTTCTTATATTTTGATAGAGGACACATGCACAGTTAATGTACTTATACCACATGAACCATGTTGCACTTTCAATCCTACAAGCGAGGCAGGCTCCTAGTTTTATCATACTCTTATCTTTATTTCTATACAAGAGTGAAACTGATAGACCCTTCTTATACTTTGATAGAGGACACATGCACAGGGATGTTACTTAGACCAAGTCAGTAATGAACCACTTCCAATCCTACAAGCGAAGCGGCTTCCTAGTTTTATCATACTCCTATCTTTATGGCTACACAAGAGTGAAACTGTTAGACCCTTCTTATACTTTGATAGAGGACACATGCACAGGGATGTTACTTATACCACGTCAGTAATGAACCACTTCCAATCCTACAAGCGAAGCGGCTTCCTAGTTTTATCATACTCCTATCTTTATCGCTACACAAGAATGACACTGATAGACCCTTCTTATACTTTGATAGAGGACACATGCACAGGGATGTTACTTACACCACGTCAGTAATGTTCCACTTCCAATCCTACAAGCGAAGCGGCATCCTAGTTTTATCATACTTCTATCTCTATGGCTACTCAAAAGTGAAACTGATAGACCCTTCTTATACTTTGATAGAGGACACATGCACAGGGATGTTACTTATACCAAGTCAGTAATGAACCACTTCCAATCCTACAAGCGAAGCGGCTTCCTAGTTTTATCATACTCCTATCTCTATGGCTACACAAAAGTGAAACTGATAGACCCTTCTTATACTTTGATAGAGGACACATGCACAGGGATGTTACTTATACCAAGTCAGTAATGAACCACTTCCAATCCTACAAGCGAAGCGGCTTCCTAGTTTTATCATACTCCTATCTTTATCGCTACACAAGAATGACACTGATAGACCCTTCTTATACTTTGATAGAGGACACATGCACAGGGATGTTACTTACACCACGTCAGTAATGTTCCACTTCCAATCCTACAAACGAAGCGGCTTCCTAGTTTTATCATACTCCTATCTCTATGGCTACACAAGAGTGAAACTGATAGACCCTTCTTCTACTTTGATAGAGGACACATGCACAGGGATGTTACTTATACCAAGTCAGTAATGAACTAATTCCAATCCTACAAGCGAAGCGGCTTCCTAGTTTTATCATACTCCTATCTCTATGGCTACACAAGAGTGAAACTGATAGACCCTTCTTCTACTTTGATAGAGGACACATGCACAGGGATGTTACTTATACCAAGTCAGTAATGAACCACTTCCAATCCTACAAGCGAAGCGGCTTCCTAGTTTTATCATTCTCCTATCTCTATGGCTACAGAAGAGTGAAACTAATAGACCCTTCTTATACTTTGATAGAGGACACATGCACAGGGATGTTACTTAGACCAAGTCAGTAATGAACCACTTCCAATCCTACAAGCGAAGCGGCTTAGTTTTATCATACTCCTATCTTTATGGCTACACAAGAGTGAAACTGTTAAACCCTTCTTATATTTTGATAGAGGACACATGCACAGGGAATGTACTTATACCACATGAACCATGTTGCACTTTCAATCCTACAAGCGAGGCAGGCTCCTAGTTTTATCATACTCTTATCTTTATTTCTATACAAGAGTGAAACTGATAGACCCTTCTTATACTTTGATAGAGGACACATGCACAGGGATGTTACTTAGACCAAGTCAGTAATGAACCACTTCCAATCCTACAAGCGAAGCGGCATCCTAGTTTTATCATACTCCTATCTTTATGGCTACACAAGAGTGAAACTGTTAGACCCTTCTTATATTTTGATAGAGGACACATGCACAGGGAATGTACTTATACCACATGAACCATGTTGCACTTTCAATCCTACAAGCGAGGCAGGCTCCTAGTTTTATCATACTCTTATCTTTATTTCTACACAAGAGTGAAACTGATAGACCCTTCTTATATTTTGATAGAGGACACATGCACAGGGAATGTACTTATACCACATGAACCATGTTGCACTTTCAATCCTACAAGCGAGGCAGGCTCCTAGTTTTATCATACTCTTATCTTTATTTCTATACAAGAGTGAAACTGATAGACCCTTCTTATATTTTGATAGCGGATACATGCACAGGGATGTTACATATACCACGTGAACCATGTTCTACTTCCAATCCTACAAGCGAAGCAGTTTCCTAGTTTTATCATACTGCTATCTTTATGGCTAGACAAGAGTGAAACTGATAGACCCTTCTTGTACTTTGATAGAGGGCACATGCACAGGGATATCACTTATACCATGTGAACCATGTTCCACGTCCAATCCTACAAGCGAAGCGGCTTCCTAGTTTTATCATACTCTTATCTTTATGGCTAGCCAAGAGTGAAACTGATAGACCCTCGTTGTAATTTGATAGAGGACACATGCACAGGGATGTTACATATACCAAGTCAGTAATGTTCCATTTCCAACCCTACAAGCGAGGCAGGCTCCTAGTTTTATCATACTTCTATCTTTATGGCTAGGCAAGAGTGAAACTGATAGACCCTCGTTGTAATTTGATAGAGGACACATGCACAGGGATGTTACATATACCAAGTCAGTAATGTTCCACTTCCAACCCTACAAGCGAGGCAGGCTCCTAGTTTTATCATACTCCTATCTTTATGGATAGGCAAGAGTGAAACTGATAGACCCTCGTTGTAATTTGATAGAGGACACATGCACAGGGATGTTACATATACCAAGTCAGTAATGTTCCATTTCCAACCCTACAAGCGAGGCAGGCTCCTAGTTTTATCATACTTCTATCTTTATGGCTAGGCAAGAGTGAAACTGATAGACCCTCGTTGTAATTTGATAGAGGACACATGCACAGGGATGTTACATATACCAAGTCAGTAATGTTCCACTTCCAACCCTACAAGCGAGGCAGGCTCCTAGTTTTATCGTACTCCTATCTTTATGGCTAGCCAAGAGTGAAACTGATAGACCCTCGTTGTAATTTGATAGAGGACACATGCACAGGGATGTTACATATACCAAGTCAGTAATGTTCCACTTCCAACCCTACAAGCGAGGCAGGCTCCTAGTTTTATCATACTTCTATCTTTATGGCTAGGCAAGAGTGAAACTGATAGACCCTTCTTATACTTTGATAGAGGACACATGCACAGGGATGCTACTTATACCACGTCAGTAATATTCCACTTCCAATCCTACAAGCGAAGCAGCTTCCTAGTTTTAACATACTCCTATCTTTATGGCACCCAAGAGTGAAACTCTTAGACCCTTCTTATACTTTGATAGAGGACACATACACAGGGATGTCACTTATACCACGTGAACCACGTTCCACTTCCAATCCTACAAGCGAAGCAGGTTCCGATAATTCTCATACATTTTTCTTTAACAGGCTGCCCATAAATTGAATTTATTGCCCCACTTCATATCCTTCAATTATGTACTGACGAACAGTGGGGTATTTATCTATGAAATCAGGTCAAAATTCTTTTATCACCTCATAAAAGTGCAAGAGTTTACAAAATTGCATGTTTGTGACAAAAACACTTTTATAACAAAAATATATTCATATTATATTCGATAAAATACTTTGGCCTTTTTAAAAGTAACACTTCTTGTTATTCTGAAGACGACAATGAAATTCGTCCGAAGTCTCTTCTTCAGCGGATAAAAGCATTAGAAGAGTGTCTTTCAGGAAGGGTTTTGTCACCAGGGTATTTATTGTATTCTCTTCGTATTCGATGTAGTCGCTCATAATATCTTTTCCTTGAGGAATCGTATTGAAGACATCGCGTGACAATAACAGAGAGAAGAAGGCGGGGGGTTTCGCCATACTATCTTATTTTGTTGATTATAAGACAGTTGTCAACGGGACAAACTAACTTTGAAAAATGTTCGCACCCAAATCGGAACTGTTGTCAAGTCTTTGTTTAAATTGTGTTTGCTGCGGTCATCACATCCCCACCTTTACATTAATAAATGTTTGTATTAATAAATCCTTTATTGTGTTTGAAGCACCTGTCTTGCCTTCACAATCCAATTTTAAGTTAACTGTTCAAAGTTCAATTTACTGCTTAAGTTCTGCTGTTTTCCTTCTCTTTGCCCTTGCGCTGCCATCACCAAAAGACTTCAATGGGCGTCCTGGTCGAGATCTTCCTTTTTTTTAATTCATTAGGAATCAATCGATCCTAATGTAGTCACAGAATTATATAGTATTAAAAAGTTTTGAAAATACTGATACTGTTCCAACGAAAACCTTCAGCTTGATATAAATTTATAAAGTAAAATGCAACACTCTTGTTTATATATTTATATATACGTGTATTGAATAAGGCGATACGTTTTCTTGTAATATACTTACTGATTAAAAATATTTCAAATACAAGAATAGTTTAAATGTATATATTATTCAAAGCTTTTCCCCAATAAAATTAGTACTATATTAGCATCTTCAGGAAAAACGATGCTTATTTTAAAACAGATACTGTATAAGTATTATCTGTTACTTATAACAGATATAAGTATTATCTGTTACTTATAACAGATATAAGTATTATCTGTTACTTATAACAGATATAAGTATTATCTGTTACTTATAACAGATGTAAGTATTATCTGTTACTTATAACAGATGTAAGTATTATCTGTTACTTATAACAGATATAAGTATTATCTGTTACTTATAACAGATATAAGTATTATCTGTTACTTATAACAGATATAAGTATTATCTGTTACTTATAACAGATATAAGTATTATCTGTTACTTATAACAGATGTAAGTATTATCTGTTACTTATAACAGATGTAAGTATTATCTGTTACTTATAACAGATGTAAGTATTATCTGTTACTTATAACAGATATAAGTATTATCTGTTACTTATAACAGATGTAAGTATTATCTGTTACTTATAACAGATATAAGTATTATCTGTTACTTATAACAGATATAAGTATTATCTGTTACTTATAACAGATATAAGTATTATCTGTTACTTATAACAGATATAAGTATTATCTGTTACTTATAACAGATATAAGTATTATCTGTTACTTATAACAGATATAAGTATTATCTGTTACTTATAACAGATATAAGTATTATCTGTTACTTATAACAGATATAAGTATTATCTGTTACTTATAACAGATATAAGTATTATCTGTTACTTATAACAGATATAAGTATTATCTGTTACTTATAACAGATATAAGTATTATCTGTTACTTATAACAGATATAAGTATTATCTGTTACTTATAACAGATATAATTATTATCTGTTACTTATAATAGATATAAGTATTATTAGTTACTTATAACAGATATAAGTATTATCTGTTACTTATAACAGATATAAGTATTATCTGTTACTTATAACAGATATAAGTATTATCTGTTACTTATAACAGATATAAGTATTATCTGTTACTTATAACAGATATAAGTATTATCTGTTACTTATAACAGATATAAGTATTATCTGTTACTTATAACAGATATAAGTATTATCTGTTACTTATAACAGATATAAGTATTATCTGTTACTAATAACAGATATAAGTATTATCTGTACTTATAACAGATATAAGTATTATCTGTTACTTATAACAGATATAAGTATTATCTGTTACTTATAACAGATATAAGTATTATCTGTTACTTATAACAGATATAAGTATTATCTGTTACTTATAACAGATATAAGTATTATCTGTTACTTATAACAGATATAAGTATTATCTGTTACTTATAACAGATATAAGTATTATCTGTTACTTATAACAGATATAAGTATTATCTATTACTTATAACAGATATAAGTATTATCTGTTACTTATAACAGATATAAGTATTATCTGTTACTTATAACAGATATAAGTATTATCTGTTACTTATAACAGTTGTAAGTATTATCTGTTACTTATAACAGATATAAGTATTATCTGTTACTTATAACAGATATAAGTATTATCTGTTACTTATAACAGATATAAGTATTTCCAAAGAGAGTACCCCCGTTTTGTAGAACATTTTCCAGTATAATACAAGCATCTTAATGAATGTATATAAATGAAAGCTTAATATCAGCTTTGCGTTGGTATATGTATGGATGTATTTATTAAAAAAGTAATTAATAATGTTTTTCTTAGTTTATCCCATGTTCTGAGGCGAGGGTAAACATCTCCTTAGTAGTTGTACATCTGAGGCGAGGGTAAAAATCTCCTTAGTAGTTGTACATCTGAGGCGATGGTAAACATCTCCTTAGTAGTTTTACATCTGAGGCGAGGGTAAAAATCTCCTTAGTAGTTGTACATCTGAGGCGAGGGTAAACATCTCCTTAGTAGTTGTACATCTGAGGCGAGGGTAAAAATTTCCTTAGTAGTTGTACATCTGAGGCGAGGGTAAACATCTCCTTAGTAGTTGTACATCTGAGGCGAGGGTAAAAATCTCCTTAGTAGTTGTACATCTGAGGCGAGGGTAAACATCTCCTTAGTAGTTGTACATCTGAGGCGAGGGTAAACAGTCTGAGTTGACAATGGGACACATCTCTCGAAATGACCGTCCTTACAATTATAAAACTAAGTGCTACTATAGGCAAGTGTAACATATTTATAAGTGTTTTTAGATAATAGTTTTATATCTTAAGATACAATCACATGATGTATTACATCATGTATTAATTACACAATGTATCTTACGATACATTAATGGTGTAAAACTTAAAAGTAATAACCTGGAAATGTAAAAATGTTTAGTATGTGGTAAATGAAGCAAATTAATGATTGTGTAGTGTCCCAAAGTAGACGTATGACTATCTCCCTCAGATAGGAGATTTTTAGATTACCCCATGGTTACCATATTTCCTAAGGTTAGTGCCTCCCCCCATAAAGAAGGGGAACTCTCCTCTTGTCCTTCCCCTTTCCCTTTCATCATGCGTTACCTTATGGGGCATTCAATCTATCATCTTCACTGCACCCACACAATCCGAGCCAGTCTCCAAGTCACCTGTTCTTAAAGAAGTAATACAAACAAACACTTTTTAAAGTCAATTCCTACTTCGGGCAACAAAGAAAAATTTTATTTCAGTTACTTTTATTAAAAAATACAATTTATATAAATATAGTGCCATAAACTAAGCATTAAAACAGCTGTTCTACTACAAAACATATAACATAAAATCAGCTGTTTTATGAAATCATGTGTTATCACTTATTTTAAGCCAAATGGGACTAAATAACTATATTGCATACCTTGTCCCTTTTAGTATGATATATATATATATATATGTGTGTGTGTGTGATGAATAGTAATTATCTGGACTCGCTCTTCAACTGTTGTTGGGTTCACCTCGTCATTGCTAGATGAGATTCTAACGAAACGTCGGAACTGCGATTTTATGCACTGCAGAATGAACGAATGTACTCCTGAAAATAACTATTCATCATATTTTTCCATCCGTGAAGGAATACGTATCAGCATGTATATATATATATATATATGAACGTGAAGTAATACATAGAAGGGAATTGGAAAATACCTAAACTGGACATGCTTTAAAGTTATTGTTACTGCAACATAAGGTTTCACTAATATTTAATTATTTTATAACATATTTAGAAATTGTTAGTTAATAACTTGGATGCAAATGTAAACAAACTTTTTTCCAATTCAGGAATAGATACTACTAACCTGTTGTTATAGAATACCATTCCACATTTTACGTCACCATTTACAAATATGTTTCCACTGTAAATAGACTCTTGCACGCCAAGCCCCTCCCCTCCTCACTCCCGTTCTTGTCCTTGATGTCACTATTCCTTAATATTTTACCCTGATCTCGCAGTATCTCAGTGGGCTATCACTCCAGTTTGCTGGCAGAAGAAACTGTTTCTGAACACTTACCAAGGTATAACAATGAACAATGTATCTTTATCTATGCTAGATAGTTTTGAATTTCCTATTGTATTTTTTCTGGTGTGTTTTAGCTAACTTCCCATCAGTTATGCATTAAAAAAATATGAGCCTCCTTGGTATAAAATGCACCTTTACCAAATGTTTCACAACTTGAGAATTCCATTTCTGAACCTCCCAACCTACGCTAAACACACTATATTTTAAGATTATTATTTTTTAATTTTTATAAATTCTGTAGATAATTTATTTTTATCAACTAAAAGTTCATAATTAAACCAAACAAATAAAAAAATTATAAATACAGTAGATGTTTTTGGCCGTAGAAAAACTCATTATTTACCTAAAAGAACTAAGAATTTTTAGCTGCTCTTTTTGATAAAATTAGGCAAATAAATTAGATTAAGTTACAAATTACACTTTTGCTATTACTTGCGACCAGACATTTGTTAACTAAAAGTTGTTAATTGTTAACTTACACTTGGAGGAAACGTTTTCATCTTACGACTTCTTCAGCCTCAAAAACGTTTCCTCCAAGTGTAAGTTAACAACTAACAACTTTTAGTTAACAAATGTCTGGTTGCAAGTAATAACAAGAGTGTAATTTGTAATTTACAACCAGCTCGTCATGAACAGCAACAAGATTTCGATAGATTAATTTATTAATTGTATGAAGTGAAAGAAAATAATTATTCACATCCACACAATTAGGTCTCCTCTTCACTTGTTACCGTTTAGGTATGTCAAAACCTACTACCCAATTTCAAAAATAAATATAATTATTCAAGGAGCAAGTCAATTTTAATTGTAATGTAAAAAAAGTTTTACTTTAGATTTCCCATTTTTTAAAACATTTTTCACTTTTAAAATGAGTGTGAGAAGAATGTGAGTGCAAGAATGATCTTCACTACAAGAATGTGAGTGCAACTATTCCATTAAAAAGTAGCCAAAATTAAAAATGTAGTAGATTTAAAGGGACGTAAACTTTCAGGATAGACAATAAGGTTTCAACCCTGTAATTCCTCATTTTTCTAGAAGAATAATACCCCTTTAAATTTTTAAGTGACCTGAATAGATGCAGCATAAAGTAGACAATTTTTAAAGGCAGAAAATACAACTCACATTTTTAATTAAAAAAACAATGTTTTTCATAAGACACTTGTTATAATCTTTTATTATCTATTGATTTTTAACATTAGGAAAAATATTCCAATAATAAGCAAACTGTGCATATTTAACATCCATTCTTCACAGACCACTGTCTTACTCACCCTATAGATTATGTCGGTACAGCTATAGTTTGAGGCAACAACCTTCCCACTGTATACAATATTGAAGGGGAATAATTCTCATTGATTTAACCTTAAAAAAGTAGACTTTAAAGCTAATATAATTTAAGAATTTAAATGTTGTATGTATCTCACCTGAATTAACTAAAAGTTACAAATAAATGTAATTCGAACTTGCTTATGCGAGATGTTTGTGTTAATCATCCTATATCAAAGCTCTCACCATAAATAAAGTAGCCCATCTTTACTTTTTCTGTTCCATTAACCTTAACAACTCTGTTGATGACCTTCTACCATCTGAAACCCTCTAGACAACTGTGTAAAAAGTAACCCCATCAAACTTACCCTGAGAAACACACCAATGTTTTGTCAAATACATGCTGACTGATCGTCGCTGACCGTCCTTTAAAACCAATTAGTATGTTTACCTAATTAGTTATTTAAAAATTAGTAGTTTAAATATAGTTATTTACCTATTTGGTTATATCCTATCCTTGGTCTATGGGGCAGTTATAGAATGAAAGGGTCAATTAAATTTGAAAAAATCATAAGCGGCTACTTAACCATTGTTAAATTGAATGTTTTTAAAATTTAATAAATAATGTTGGTTATTATTTGAGAAATGGAAACAAGTATTCGAATTTAACTTGTCAAATTTCCGCACTAGTTCTTTTGGGTCTTTGTCTCTGGAACATCCAGAGACTGGTTACTCCTGTAACCTCTACGTCATCCTGAAATTGTCTTCTTTCCAATTACAAAGAATAATTTCCATTGCAAAACACCAGAAAGTCAAATTTTACATACTTATTGTAAAATTATATCATTTATATTAACCAATCATGCATGTTTTAGCTTAAAACTAAAATTTTATGTTTGACAATTGAATTTTTTAGGACATCCTGGCTTTTTCCTGTTTCTAGCCATGAGTCATAAAAGTGAAAGTTTATGAAGAACTGTCACATCCTGTGTATCTGTTCTCATTTTCAGTTCTATTCTTGTGTATATAACATATGATGCTTCTGTGCTTTTTTCTATATTTTTATCAAACAACTGCAGGCTGTTGTAACAGACTTTGGTTTAAAAACATTTTTTTGCTTTGAACTATTCATGCAATATTTGTATAAATTTTGTAACAATTAAATCTTAATTTTCCCTTATTGAAGCTGGCTACACCATTACACTGTGTGCGTGTGTGAAGGGGTGGGTTGAAGCTGGCTACACCATTTCACTGTGTGACTGTGTGCGTGTGTGAATGGGTGAGTAAAATAATGTAGATCTGGAGGGCGCTCAGAATAAACATAACCAGTTAAAATAAATGATTTAATTAAACAAAATTATCGTTTCCTTTATTTAGATGTCAAAACTAGTTCAAGAAGTATATTTGTGTGGAATAAGCAATCACAATGGAGCCAAAGAATCTCTCAAACGAGCATCAGACATTGAAACAGAGGCAATGCAGTTTTTAATTCACATGTCTTTACCAAATGTAAGTAGATAAAATCTTGTAGCTTTCTAAATATAATACCTTCATATTTTAGTTTAATTCTGCATTAAAAATTTATTCTGTATCTAGCAGACTATAAACCACTATAGTTTGATTTAAAACAGAATAGGACTCTACGAAAGAGAAATCGGCCAAAGGAGTGCTACAGTCTGGGCGAATGGGAAATCCACATCCGGCCAGGTTGGTGAGCCTTGTTGCCAATTCTACGTTAAACTTGCATTTGTCGCTCAGTGTCGCAGCATTCAAGCTGGCAACACCGCATCCCTAACCTGCTGCGGACCCATTCCTATTCTGTTTTAAATCAAACTATAAAAATTAATTAATCAGGCAAGGTGTTACTTTCAGTTCTTGTAGTTCAAACATTGAATGAGCAGTAGCATATTCAGTTTATATGTAATGTATACATGTACACAGAGAGTGTGTAGAGTACAATGGTACGATATTTATAAATACATTTCTCAAAACATTGTTTATATTATTGAGCTTTATATGTATTATTCAACATGACTTTTAGAAAATTTAAAATAATAAAACTAACTATGTTAAAAGATGGATCAACAATTTTTGACAACTGTTAATTTTTTATATGGTGTAAAATTTAGTTTTTTTATGTAAAAAACACAATTTTCAAAGTCTATGATTTAAAAAAATTAAATTATAAATCAAAATTTTTCTACAAAATTGCAATGTCACTTTAAGAAAACAAAATTATTGTGTATCCCACATAATATTTATAAGCTTTCTTGTATATTAAAATTATTTTTACAAGAATCTTTGTAAAGAAAATTAAGTGTTCATGTTTAGAAAACATAATATTTATACTTTTTACTGATGAAGAATATTTTTAAAAATTACAAGTTTTTATTTCTATTCCAAAATTTTTCTTTCTATATAACTTTGTAAAAGTACATAAAAATTAAAAAATATAACATTTGTTGATTCCAACTTCGCGTGAGCTACTAGTAATCACTAAACACTTTTAAATGTTTTAAACTTACCTATAGTTGACAAAGGGACACATCTCCCGAAACGGCCGTCCTCAACAAGCAAAGTAAGTGCTACTATAGGCAAGTTTAAAACATTTAAAAGTGTTTAGTAAAAAATATACATTTTGTAGGGAATTTCTTCATTTTCATAAATATATAGTTTTGAGGTAAAAGCATGTACTAAAATAATCTAAACTAAAGAAATATGAAAATCTTATGATTTCTTGGCATGAAATTTAGGACCACTGCTTGCTATATTTGGTATAGCACTGTAGCAATGTTATTTTCATGCTAATAAATCACAAACAAAAGTAAAACGAGTAGAATAAATATAGAAAATAAAAGAACTAATTTCAGGACTTTACTAATACGCCCCCGGCTTATACATAATGTTTTATATAAATACAACCAAATCTATCCTAATTGGATACTTTATAGGTATATAGCAATGTTGTATAAAAGAGTGTAATAATGTCCTACACTCTGAACACAAATACTTTTACTGCTTCAATTAATCATGATTAGAGTCACATTCAGTAATAATGGATAGGAATTGACACATGGTGGCTGTAGAATATAAATGTGAAGATACGGAGATATAATAGGTCTAGAAAAGACATAATTTCAATAATTTACACCCATATAAAACAATCTTCGTCCGACTGAAATTGCGAGAGACCTTAAGTTTACAGCAACTTTTTTATACTAACATGAATCAATATATTTTATAAAGCAATAATAATAAGTGCTATTTTTGAACCAGCCATTCCACATTAACAACAAACTAAGTGCTTCTATAGGCAACTGTTACATTTATATCTAAAAACCATTTGTTCACAATAATACTTCGTACAGACATTTCCGTTTTAAATAATTATTTTCTGCTGCAGCAACCTAGATAAATTTATAATGTCCATCACAATTATATATCAAATTTACAAAATATATATAGTTCTGCATCACACACCGATTCGTGTGAAAATTCTTTACAAATAATAGCTCTTCTTCAGAACCTCGACCAATGGCTTTTTAGCCCTTGGCATTCGGATTTTTTCAACATGCTTTGCTTCCCCACTTGTAATTAAATTGAAACAAATACCTCACCTGCAAGTTGCATTATTGTTTATGGGAAAATTTGTTTTCGCTTACATTGTTTTATTAACTAAGCTATTTTTATTATTAAAATTATGTATTTAAATTCAACAAGAAAAATTGAATGGGAATTTCAATAAGGAAATTTAAAATAAAAATCGCTTCAACTTGGTTAATATCATTTATTTTATGTCCATTAAAATTACATCATACAACCAGTATTAAAAATATGTAATACCGAAAACCCTATAAACTTGTTATACAATCTTTTAGATTTACATTTGGGAGTACAAGTGTAAATTGAAAATTAAATTATTTTGAAGTAAACTTGCTCTTACTTCTAAAAATAAAATGTAAAATAATGGACACAAAATAAAACCAGTTAATACAAGTATTTCAAATTTTATAAATTTGTGTTAGAAGAATAATTTATGTACTTAAATCAAAACAACAAGAACATTTGAGAACCATTATAAGCTATTTAACTTATGTTAAGTAAAAACTGCTTTTGTTGAGAGAAAATAAAATAAATATTTGAGATAATATTGTCAAGAGTGAATTTTAATATTGTATTGTTTAAATTTCAATTTAATTAAAAACCAAGTTAAAACTAAAAAAATGTTTAAAATTATTATTTATTAATTACTGTTTATTATTTTATTAACGTGTGGTAAACCAGTAATAAAATTTCTAGAATTTTTTCAACCATTTAAAAAAATAAAAGCAAACATTTTAAATGAAGTTAGAAAAAAGAATTCTAATAAATATTTATGCAATAGTAAATAATTATATTAGTTTTAATATTGATAAAATAATTAATAATGAGCTTAAAATCTATCTAAATGAGATAGAGTATTATGGTTCTTTTTATAAATGAAGTCTAGGGATTTATCTACTAGCAGAACATGCTCGACGCACCACAGATACCAGGATTTGGCAAGTCGGGCGGGATCATATTTTGACTGCGGCTGAACTGACGTGATTCAGCTCTACAACACCCATCATAAGTAAGTCAAAGTAGAGCATAAAATATATGCGGCTGAGGGTGTCGTGACAGGGGCTGGGCGAGAGATTAGCGGCAAGCAGTGAGGTTTGCCTGCTGTAGGACGCAACATATAATTGTCCGCTATCCATTATTTTGAATCCCTTACAACACTTCTGCAACACTATAATTGAATTATTTTTATAGTAATATTTACCAATTAACTTTAAAAAAACAATAAAATTTCACTTTGTTTACAATAAAATGAAGGGTTTGTTTGTATTTGTGAAATTAATGAAAGTGATAGAGCTAAAGCACAAGCTTGTCTGGACAAGATACAGCTTTTTGTAATATATCTTAAAACTTTTTAAATTTTTTAAATCTCTTGCATCCCATTTATTTTTTAAGTGGTCAAGTGGAAAGGAGCTTAGTGTTGGTGGACTGTCGAGATGTTTAGTGAATTATATTTCAGTAGTTCTAGTTTATAAGAGCATAAAAGATTTATTCTCAAAAGCTAGAGAGATATTATGGAGTTATGCATATTGAACGACAAATAAGAGTTTAACATGCATAAGGATAAAATCCTTCTTGTACCAACTCACTGTCTTCTAATCTGATAAGTAGTGTGCCATTGTTCATCACAACAAGCCACCTCTTCATAATTGAATTATAATGTATAATACAAGGGGTTTTTAGTTTTTTTTATTGTTATAATATTTTCAAATTCTGTGGATACGTAGTGACATCTTCTTCATCATCCCGTTTGCCCAGCATAATACCATCCTCTTGTCGTGACCCTCAACACAGGCCATCTGCAATGAACGTGTTAATCATAAAGAAATAGTATTACCAAGGAGTAGGCTATTAATAAAATACATTTTAAATATAAATCAGTTAGAGCTAGTGTATGTATTGTAGAGTCCTAAATAAGCTGGAAGACCTTCTAGATAGGTTGATGGAAGGGTAATTGAGAAATAGTTTGGATTCAGATGTCATATGTAAAACAATAAATAAGTTTTAGGTCTTCCTTTAAACAGAATTTTTGTGAAAATGACAAAAATATGGAATGGAAGAGTAAAAAATTATATTTAGAAACACCAGAAGTAGTGTTTTCAAGAACAACGATCAGGAGATGGTGGAACAGCTAGAAGGATTGATTAGATACAGAGGTGAAGAGGAGGAACAAAATTATGAACATTTTTTTTTTACATAAACATTTTGTATATTTAAAAAAGAAAACTTATAATTCATGATTTCAATTATTTAAAATAGCATATCAACATGTTAGATTGATTACATAACTGTTAATAAAAATATTTTTAGTATAGACAGTTAAAGTACAATATTTATACAATTTTCTAACATAGAAATTAATTTCATAATCATAACAATCATATTTAAAGTATATATTGATTAAAAGTCTTCATCACAATGTTGACACTAAGTGGACCCAAAGTTGACACAATGTAATAACGTATCTAAATCACACAGATTTCAGATAGCTCACTTTCCAACAATAAATCCTACATTAAACATTTGTAATAAGAATGTACAAAACTCTAAACACCAAAACTCAATTAAAAATACATAGATCTAATAACTAGAATTTCCAAAACAAAAGCGTACTTTTGACGAGCTATATTGTGCAATGATAAATAGATAGACAAAAAAGCTCAAAGAGATAGAGTATACCACCTCTGAGAGCAACTGTACATGAATGGTGTTCTGCAGTGATTTTTTTGCGAAAAGGTTTCGCTTCATATGTTACAACTAGAATGAAAGACTAGGTTTTTGTCATCTATTAAATACAGTAGATTTGATTGAATTAATTTGCAATATCAGCAGTTAATATTTACACTGTTCAATATTTAAAACTAATATAAAATATACTTATATATGTATAAAGAAGATATTCAGAAGCACAGTTATATTTAAACTTTAAGGCATTTTCCCTTTTATATTATCTATTAAATAATACTGTCAAAGTGAGTGTAAGTCCTGTTTACATTACAACTATTTGTTTACAAGACAGCCTCATTTCCCAAAATATGTAACATTATTTTACTTTCCTATCAATCAATGGTTATGAGTTCTTACATCCTCTTACAGCCCTTACAAAGATTGTATATAAAATGGCCAACCTACATTATGAATTTCAAGAAACATCTATTTTGTGAAATATTAAAACATGAAGGTTTTCACTGAAACACTTCAACATTATTGATATGTCACACTAGCTTATTGTTTAATAAACACCTGTTCATAAACCCTTACTTTTACTGTTTAATGAGAATAGCTGGGAAGGGACCAAAGAAAACATTCAAATTAACAAAAAATTCGAAACATGAAAGTTGGAGTATTCTCCAGTTAAAACTGTTAAGCTCTTTTTGTGTCTACAACGACAGTTTCAGTCATTTTCAGGTATGTGTCACTGGTCTATTTTAAACACAATAATTTGAATAAGCAATAAACCTAGACATAGTGGATAAAACATTTAATTATTAGCAGTTAACCCATTGCATTTCTAATTACATGGGCGGGTATGAATTAACTCCTAGCGTCAATTTAGTTGTATATCACTAAGAATTTGTAATTTTTTAACTCAGTTTATAATTAGTTAATTTTTTACTATGTGTAATTATAATTAGTAAAAACAAATTAAGAATTCCTTACACTTTGAAGTTTGCTGTAGATTCTAGGCTCATACTCTTACTGTTCATTTCGTATGTGCACAAGAATACACTAATTATAAAAGTATTCACATTACTGACCAACATCAAATAAAATCTATACTGAGCTTCTCACTTCAGTTGACATAAAAACTGCTGAAGTGATCTAATATGTTTAACCATCTGACAGGAGGTCAATGGGCCATAAATACCTTTATTTGTTTAAGTATCAACAGTTCATAAATATCTGTTATAAAGCACAAACCTCTAGTCTTGTGTGTGACTTATCAGAAATTAAACTCTCTTACCAATAACATCAAACTGATGAATGAGCAGAGCATTGATTGATAACTGATTCTTAGCACCAAATACCGTGGTCTCGATCTAAACGCAGAGAGTTCTTGAAAGGCAATCACTAGTGCCACTGGAATTTGAGCCCATATTCTAATATGTTCAAATTAATAAGCTAATAACTTCAAATAAAAGAAGTTGAACTTAGAATTTTGTATATTGATAGCATATATAGTTCAAGGGACCACAATCCAAAACATCGAGTTATCACCAATTTTGAATTATATATGTTCGAATTATCCAAGTTCTACTACATAAGAACATGTAGTATTAAGCAAAGCTAAGGTTTTAATACTAAGTAGATAATGTTTGTGTTAGAATTAAAAACAGTAACATGTCCTTACAACTTTAAAAGTATTATTTAAAAAATGTCTTTGTTAAAAGTATGTCTAATATAAATATATCAATATTATATAAACTTACTCCTACAATGTAAATTCCTTCTACTTACATTTTTTATTTCCATTACTTATGAAATAAATTTGATTAGTATTATATTTAATTATGAAATATTTGTTTTAACCAATATTTATTTTGGAAAAAACTTTAAAATTTTTTTATTTTGTACAAAGAAAATGTAAAATTAAAGTATGTTTCCATCAGTGTCCCACTTAAATTTATAAATTTGGCAAGTCGTTAATATTATTATTATATTAATACTTAAATGTATTTTATATACTTATCCTTTCAAATGTATCTCAAGGTACATTGGAATTTTAAAGGGCGAATTTTAATAAAAATCTTAATAATTACTAATATATTAGAACTCGTTTTTGTGTTAGGAGAGTAGATTTTAGTTTGTAAAGAACATTTATGGTACGAACCACTTACTATTAATCCTTTGCACACTTATAACGTGATTTCTCGTAAGGCTGAAATCTCTGCTAGCTCGTATTACGGGAAATCATGTATTTACAATATTTTATATATGAAAATCCTAATTGTTTGTTTAAAGTCTATTACAATGTGTGACAATGTTTGTTTGGTGTAAATAAACTTCTTAGCTGTGTTTATTGTTCTCGGCGAGAACAATTGTGATGGAAGCGAGGGGCAATATTGGAGTTGAAGTAGAAGGGGTAGTTTAGTTTTGGTAGTAGAGGAGGGAAGCTCATGGAGCAGTAGAGGAACAAGAGGGCAGTAGTTTTTGGAGCTAGAAAAGGAGTCCAACCCTAGGGCCTGGAGACAGAGGATAGAAAGAACGCATCCTGAGACACAAAGTGGATCACGATGCCAACACACAGGTAATCTGAGCATCGTCATAACTACTCAATTCGAAAGAAGTACGAGTTAAAAAATTATTATAAATTCAATTCTTGTATTAATAAATACAATTTTTGTAAATTAATAAATTTAAATTATTATTTTATATAATTTTAATTTATAACATAATAGAAGCAGGCGATGTTATAGTTATCACACAGTTTATGTTAGTATAGTTATAGTATACTATAACACGGTTGGTACTGTTAGCCAACGAAAAGCTTTGAATTGTAAATTCAATTATAATTCTTGTATTTGTATTTTGACTTATGTTCTTTATATATATATATATATATATATATATATATATAATTGTTTATAAAAACAATTATATAATCAATATTTCTCTTTTAAAATTTTTACAAATATTTTGAAACTTTCCCATATTATTTATGACGGCAGCCATTTTGAGAAATTTGTCCCCTTTTTAAATCAGTTTGTTAATATCCTAAATCAAGATGAAAACAAATACCAAGTGTTATTTATATAACTATTTAACATTGTTGCCATCTAATTTCAGTTACTTTAAAAAAGAATTACAATATCTTACTTTTAAATCATTTGTATTTTGGCCATTATTTTGTTTTTTTATGAAAATTTAAAATATATTTATCTTACATAGCTATAAATTTCATTAAAATAGTCATCAGTTTTTTTAAAATAATTAATTGATTTTTTCTACAAAACTGCTCGTAATTTTCTTATTGCATTCTGTTTACATGCACAGTTTGTTATAATGACTTAAAATATCATTCAGTTAATTACTCTCATAATTTTTCAAATCTTGCACAATTTTAAAAAAATTACCTGGTGGTAATTTAATAGATAGAAACCCTTAAAATACAAATGTTTTATTATGTTTTCTTTGTGGCGGACAAAGAAACAACTCTTTGTCCTAACTCAACAACTGATTTTTGTGATACATATATAGATAATAGAAATTATTTGTAACCTGTTCAGTTAAGATACAGATAAAATTTATTGAAGAGGAGGGTAATAATAAAATGATAATTATTACCTTTAAAATAAATAGTTTTATATTATAAATCAATTAAAAATTTTCATTCAAATTTCAAAAGGCCTGACAGGTTAACCAGACTTGAAACATTATCTAGATTTTGAATACAATTATTGTGAGTAAATAAAACTTTAATCAAATTGAAAGCTTAATAAAATTTACATTGGTTATGATTATATTAATTATTACTAGTTACATTTATTTTTAGGTCACAGTATATATATATATATATATATATATATATATATATATATATATATATATATATATATATATATATATATATATAGATTTTTTGGACTAGGAGACTGACAGACTTACCTATTACAACTTGTATTTATTTATTTCATTCTCTCATATTTCTTTTTGTGTTTTCTCGACAAAGACCACCGTGTGGTTGAAATATATCATTGTTTAAGTGCTTTTATGTGTTTCTATTTCAAGACTACAGTGTGGACTCTTACCAAGGTAAGTCTGTCAGTCTCCTAGTCCAAAAAATCTAAATAATCTTTACCAACCAAAACTAACCTAAATATATATATATATATATATATATATATATATATATATATATATATATATATATATATATATATATATATATATATATATATAAGGAAGACAAATGTTCTCACATTTGGCACAAATCTATAAAAAATATTTTCATGTAAGAGTGTAGGCTTACAAAAGTGGAACCCAAATCATGGGAATTTAGCTATTTTACATTCATACTCATTCAGTGGTCTATAAAATAGTTACTAAAAACAACATGCAATATATTAATAAACACTATGCATAAAATATTTGTTTGGACTACTGTAATTGTAGCCATTAACAGTGAAGATAAAGCCATTTAGGTATAGCCACACAAGTACTCATTTTAATGAAATGAATACATTGAAAATTAAAATAATCAGAGTTAAATTTTTGGTAAAAAAAATACATTAAAATATACGTATAAAGTATCTAGTCAGGATAGATTTGGTTATAATTTTATTCAACTTTACTATCTACCTATATTAAAATATACCTACAAAGTATCTAGTCAGGATAGATTTGGTCATAGTTTTATACAACATTACTATATACGTACATTAAAATATACGTATGAAGTATCACGCCAGGATAGATTCGGTTGTAATTTTCTGCATCAGCGATAAGTCTAAATATTTACCAAAATTACAACCAAATCTATCCTGACTGGATACTTCGTAGGTATAATTTAATATAGATAGATAGTAATGTTCAATAAAATTACAACCAAATCTATCCTGACTGGATACTTCGTAGGTATAATTTAATATAGATAGATAGTAATGTTCAATAAAATTATAACCAAATCCATCCTCACTGGATACTTCGTAGGTATATTTTAATATAGGTATATAGTAAAAATTACAACCAAACCTATACGTAGGGCTGTGAACCCGGTTCACGCTTTAGGCCTACATCTCATTACAGCCTATCATTTAAAATGTGAAAAAAGTAACTTTCTGTATTTTCCGCGGAAAAAGAGTTGATATTCGTGTTCTACACATTAAAACAAGTCATTTTTTAACAAAAAAAATGTTAAACTAAGGTCATTAAGATTATATTTTTACCAAATTTTCTTTATACATTTTAAATAAATGCAATATTAGTCAATATAAAAAAATATCCATGTCTGGCACACTGATGGTCTCCAAGTAATTTTATTTTGATACTGCTTGGGGTTGTTGACATTGAAGACTAAAGGACTAAAGAGCTATATCAAATGATGATGAGGAGAGCAAGAGTGAAATATGGACATATCGTTTTGGGAAGGTCAAGGAATGTAACAGATTGTGAGGAACAAAACATCAGTGTTGTGGGATCTCGGAAAGGGAAAGACTGTAATGCTCATGCACTGGGTTGATGGAGAAAGAGGCCTGGCTAAATCAAGAGACCGAGGAGAGAAATATAAAAATTGTCTTTGCCAAAAGACTAAGAATTTCAACCCAAATTCAACAGTTGATTAATGTATCAAGAGAACGAGCCAGAGGAGAAGGAATGGTTACTCTGGCCCACAACTCTAGTCTGGTAGAATAATGGGAAAAATCTTTTGTAGTCCTAGGAGTACATGAAAATGAATTTCAGACCAAACAGTGTCGTAAATTTTAAGATTCTGAACATCCATTTCCCAAACCAAAGGATTGTTTGGATGGCCTGATTCTTGGGATTGAGAAATATCTGATCGTGGGTGATTTTAACAGTAAGCATAAAAGCTGGAATGATGGACCTGAAAACAGAAATGGAAATATCTTGTTTCACTGTTCTAGTTCTTCTCAACCATGTGGAGTAAGTTACATGTCAATCCCCTGCAACAGGAACCCTGAGCACACTAGATCTCACTATATGATCTGTATCTATGGATAAATTAGTTGGAAAATAGTGAGTTCTAGAGGACTTGGGCAGCAACCACTTTCTCATCCTCTTTGAAATTTCTAGTAGGAGAAAACTAGGACCCTAATATAGTGCATGGTATAGCCTATAAAACTTTAGTAAGTCACATTGCAAAGTCTTCAATTAGGGAAATACATGTGTTGGACTTCTCAGGGCCTGCGAGGTCTGGAAAATGTTTTACATAATGCTGCCCCAAACAAGAAATATCAACAACAGTTGGTAGAATAACGACTCTAAAGAAGAAGAAACAAAAAGCCCAGAAAAAGTAGGAAGCCAAGCATTCTGCAGAACTAAGAACACAATACAATAAATGAGTCACCTTTTACAAAGTAGTGTTGGACACAAAATGAGAAACTTGGAGGACATTCATTAAATCAATGAACTTCAACATACCTAGCAGCACCATGTGAAAAAATTCTGCTCACTGGAAGGAACTACAAACAACAGAATAAACATCTTAAATAAGAAAAAGGATAGCCTTCTGGACTTGGATTTTGATAAACCGGAAGCGTTCAAAGAATTTTACTGCAGTAAATCAGAAAAAAAATTAGGTGGCCTAAGAAACTAGCTGAAACGAAAGATGAGATTACTGGATTTGAAATGTTTTTTTTTTGCAAGCAAATATTGCTGACAAACCCTGTATATAGACCGAACTAGAAGCAGCCATAGAGAGCCTTAAAAAATCAACCCCTGGTATAGATAATGTTCATAACAATATTTTTAAGTGTGCTACGCTAAGATTTCTACAACTACTACAAATATTTAATGATATTTGAAAGAAAGTGAAATCCCAAATCAATGGAAGGCAGCCCTAATTGTACACATACTTAAGCCTAGAAAATATCACTCTAGTTTACACTAAACACTTTTAAATGTTTTAAACTTGCCTATAGTAGCACTTACTTTGCTTGTTGAGGACAGCCGTTTCAGGAGATGTGTCCTTTTGTCAACTTGGACCGTAACTGATCTCAAGGTTTACGTAGGTTAGGGTGGGGGTGGGATATTTTGGTGATGTGGGTGTATTTTGTGTGTATTAGGAGTTATGATGTCAAAAAGTGCGTGTGAGTTGTAATGTAATTGTGTATTGAGTATGTGTGTAGGGTGTAGTTTGAAGTGTCTGTATATTTCGTATTGTTCGGTTGTGTAGCGTTGGTTATTTCTGTGTTGTTTATGAAGAATTTGTAGGTTAGATGTTATGTCTATGTAGTCATGTTTTGTGGAGTTGAGATGATCGGCGAAGTTTGATTGGTAGTTATTGTTTTTAGTGCTTTTATATGTTCTTGGTAACATGTGTAGAATGACCTCCCTGTCTGGCCTATGTAAAAACTGGGGCATGAACTGCAAGTTAGTTTGTAAACTCCAGTGGTGTTGTAAATGTCGTTGATATTGTTGTTGGGTTTAAATTGTTTGTTGAGAGTGTTGTGTGTGGAGTAAGCTATTTTGTAGTTGTATTATCGTAGTGTGATAGTTAGATTGTGGGTTTTGGATGATCTGTATGGTATTGATAAGTATTTTATGGGATTGTCATCTTGTGTGTTTGTATTTGGGTTATTATGTTTATTTTTTAGGCGGTTGTATAATTTGTCAATCATTGTTGGGTTGTATCCGTTTGTTTGTGCTATATATTTTATGGTGTTTAACTCCTGGTAGTGTTCATCTTTGTCGAACGGTGTTTTAAGCAGGCGATATATCATGGTGTTGTAAACAGCTAGTTTATGTTGGTGTGGGTGGTTTGAGGAACTGTGTATGGTCTTATTAGTACTAGTGGGTTTTCGGTATATGTTGAATTTATGTGTTTGTTTGTCTGTTCGTTTAATTGTAAGGTCTAAGAAGTTGAGGGAGTTTTGTTGTTCTGTTTCGATGGTGTATGTTAGTTTTGGGTGTATTGAATTAAGGTGTTTTAGAAATATGTGTGCTCTGCGTGTGTTGCCTTTATATAATGTTATGATGTTGTTGACGTATCTGTACCAGTTACGGTCCGAGTTGACAAAGGGACACATCTCCCAAAACGGCCGTCCTCAACAAGCAAAGTAAGTGCTACTATAGGCAAGTTTAAAACATTTAAAAGTGTTTAGTGATTACTAGTAGCTCACGCGAAGATGGAATCAACAAATATCTAGTTTACACTCGTACTGCCCAATAACTTTAATTTCATACTCTGGTAAGCTACTGCCAGAATCTCTGGTAAGCTACTGCCAGAATCTCTGGTAAGCTAAGCCTTTTGAATAACCGGATTATACAGAGACTTGAGAATTTTAACCTACTTTCCAACTATTAATTTGAATTTCGCCATCCTTCTACTCACAAGCAGAATTTATGAATAGTTCAAAAAACATCAATCAACAGTTGGAGTAATACTTGATATTGAATCTGCTTTGAACAAAACCCCATGTTCAACGATTTTTCTGCAATGTATAAATCTGGGAATTGAAGGAAATATGTTGAAATACTTATCAAACTTCCTGGTCAATCGCCAATCAATGACAGGGGTAAACGGTCACCTTCCCTCCAAAACCAGAGAAGAGAATGGCATTGTTCAGAGATCCATAATTATCACAAGTCTCTTCAACATTATTATTTACGGTATAGCAGATGCCAACAGATGGCAACGTAGTTACGGAAAAGGCCCTGGGACAAATCTGCAGATGGAGTGAAAAAAGGTAATAGGAACTTTCATTGCCAAAGTCTGAATGCATGTTCTTCACTGGATGTAATAAGTATGCCAACTTTGTATCTGCCCTCACAGGTAACTGCCAACTTAAATGGTAATCCGCTAAAAATAAACACTCAACCTATGGTTTTAGGTGTTGTTTTGGACCTAAAATTACAATGGAAAGAGCAGATCAAACATACAGCGGCGGGATGCAGAGTGAGGCTCAGAGTAAAGTGAGTCTTGCCAGTCGACAGTAGGGAGTAGATACATTGATTCTGAAGTTATTCTATAATGCATTAGTGTAATCAAAAACTACCTACTCTGCAGAAGTCTGGGGCTGTACGCTAAATTGCACATAATTCAATCAGCAGCATTAAGAATAAGTTTGGGATGACCTAAAACAACAATGGAAAGAGCAGATCAAACATACAGAGGGATGCAGAGTGAGGCTCAGAGTAAAGAGAGTCTTGCTAGTCGACAGTGGGGAGTAGATACATTGATTCTGAAGTTATTCTATAATGCATTAGTGCAATCAAAAACTACCTACTCTGCAGAAGTCTGGGGCTCTACACTAAATTGCACATAATTCAATCAGCAGCATTAAGAATAAGTTTGGGATGACCTAAAACAACAATGGAAAGAGCAGATCAAACATACAGCGGCGGGATGCAGAGTGAGGCTCAGAGTAAAGAGAGTCTTGCCAGTCGACAGTGGGGAGTAGATACATTGATTCTGAAGTTATTCTATAATGCATTAGTGTAATAAAAAACTACCTACTCTGCAGAAGTCTGGGGCTCTACGCTAAATTGCACATAATTCAATCAGCAGCATTAAGAATAAGTTTGGGATGACCTAAAACAACAATGGAAAGAGCAGATCAAACATACAGCGGCAGGATGCAGAGTGAGGCTCAGAGTAAAGAGAGTCTTGCCAGTCGACAGTGGGGAGTAGATACATTGATTCTGAAGTTATTCTATAATGCATTAGTGTAATAAAAAACTACCTACTCTGCAGAAGTCTGGGGCTCTACGCTAAATTGCACATAATTCAATCAGCAGCATTAAGAATAAGTTTGGGATGACCTAAAACTACAATGGAAAGAGCAGATCAAACATACAGAGGGATGCAGAGTGAGGCTCAGAGTAAAGAGAGTCTTGCCAGTCGACAGTGGGGAGTAAATACATTGATTCTGAAGTTATTCTATAATGCATTAGTGTAATCAAAAACTACCTACTCTGCAGAAGTCTGGGGCTCTACGATAATTGCACATAATTCAATCAGCAGCATTAAGAATAAGTTTGGGATGACCTAAAACTACAATGGAAAGAGCAGATCAAACATACAGCGGCAGGATGCAGAGTGAGGCTCAGAGTAAAGTGAGTCTTGCCAGTCGACAGTAGGGAGTAGATACATTGATTCTGAAGTTATTCTATAATGCATTAGTGTAATCAAAAACTACCTACTCTGCAGAAGTCTGGGGCTCTACGATAATTGCACATAATTCAATCAGCAGCATTAAGAATAAGTTTGGGATGACCTAAAACAACAATGGAAAGAGCAGATCAAACATACAGAGGGATGCAGAGTGAGGCTCAGAGTAAAGAGAGTCTTGCCAGTCGACAGTGGGGAGTAAATACATTGATTCTGAAGTTATTCTATAATGCATTAGTGTAATCAAAAACTACCTACTCTGCAGAAGTCTGGGGCTCTACACTAAATTGCACATAATTCAATCAGCAGCATTAAGAATAAGTTTGGGATGACCTAAAATTACAATGGAAAGAGCAGATCAAACATACAGCGGCGGGATGCAGAGTGAGGCTCAGAGTAAAGAGAGTCTTGCCAGTCGACAGTGGGGAGTAAATACATTGATTCTGAAGTTATTCTATAATGCATTAGTGTAATCAAAAACTACCTACTCTGCAGAAGTCTGGGGCTCTACGATAATTGCACATAATTCAATCAGCCGCATTAAGAATAAGTTTGGGATGACCTAAAATTACAATGGAAAGAGCAGATCAAACATACAGCGGCGGGATGCAGAGTGAGGCTCAGAGTAAAGAGAGTCTTGCCAGTCGACAGTGGGGAGTAAATACATTGATTCTGAAGTTATTCTATAATGCATTAGTGTAATCAAAAACTACCTACTCTGCAGAAGTCTGGGGCTCTACGATAATTGCACATAATTCAATCAGCCGCATTAAGAATAAGTTTGGGATGACCTAAAATTACAATGGAAAGAGCAGATCAAACATACAGCGGCGGGATGCAGAGTGAGGCTCAGAGTAAAGAGAGTCTTGCCAGTCGACAGTGGGGAGTAGATACATTGATTCTGAAGTTATTCTATAATGCATTAGTGTAATCAAAAACTACCTACTCTGCAGAAGTCTGGGGCTCTACACTAAATTGCACATAATTCAATCAGCAGCATTAAGAATAAGTTTGGGATGACCTAAAATTACAATGGAAAGAGCAGATCAAACATACAGCGGCGGGATGCAGAGTGAGGCTCAGAGTAAAGAGAGTCTTGCCAGTCGACAGTGGGGAGTAAATACATTGATTCTGAAGTTATTCTATAATGCATTAGTGTAATCAAAAACTACCTACTCTGCAGAAGTCTGGGGCTCTACGATAATTGCACATAATTCAATCAGCCGCATTAAGAATAAGTTTGGGATGACCTAAAATTACAATGGAAAGAGCAGATCAAACATACAGCGGCGGGATGCAGAGTGAGGCTCAGAGTAAAGAGAGTCTTGCCAGTCGACAGTGGGGAGTAAATACATTGATTCTGAAGTTATTCTATAATGCATTAGTGTAATCAAAAACTACCTACTCTGCAGAAGTCTGGGGCTCTACACTAAATTGCACATAATTCAATCAGCAGCATTAAGAATAAGTTTGGGATGACCTAAAATTACAATGGAAAGAGCAGATCAAACATACAGCGGCGGGATGCAGAGTGAGGCTCAGAGTAAAGAGAGTCTTGCCAGTCGACAGTGGGGAGTAAATACATTGATTCTGAAGTTATTCTATAATGCATTAGTGTAATCAAAAACTACCTACTCTGCAGAAGTCTGGGGCTCTACGATAATTGCACATAATTCAATCAGCCGCATTAAGAATAAGTTTGGGATGACCTAAAATTACAATGGAAAGAGCAGATCAAACATACAGCGGCGGGATGCAGAGTGAGGCTCAGAGTAAAGAGAGTCTTGCCAGTCGACAGTGGGGAGTAAATACATTGATTCTGAAGTTATTCTATAATGCATTAGTGTAATCAAAAACTACCTACTCTGCAGAAGTCTGGGGCTCTACACTAAATTGCACATAATTCAATCAGCAGCATTAAGAATAAGTTTGGGATGACCTAAAATTACAATGGAAAGAGCAGATCAAACATACAGCGGCGGGATGCAGAGTGAGGCTCAGAGTAAAGAGAGTCTTGCCAGTCGACAGTGGGGAGTAAATACATTGATTCTGAAGTTATTCTATAATGCATTAGTGTAATCAAAAACTACCTACTCTGCAGAAGTCTGGGGCTCTACGCTAAATTGCACATAATTCAATCAGCAGCATTAAGAATAAGTTTGGGATGACCTAAAACTACAATGGAAAGAGCAGATCAAACATACAGCGGCGGGATGCAGAGTGAGGCTCAGAGTAAAGAGAGTCTTGCCAGTCGACAGTGGGGAGTAGATACATTGATTCTGAAGTTATTCTATAATGCATTAGTGTAATCAAAAACTACCTACTCTGCAGAAGTCTGGGGCTCTACGCTAAATTGCACATAATTCAATCAGCAGCATTAAGAATAAGTTTGGGATGACCTAAAACTACAATGGAAAGAGCAGATCAAACATACAGCGGCGGGATGCAGAGTGAGGCTCAGAGTAAAGAGAGTCTTGCCAGTCGACAGTGGGGAGTAGATACATTGATTCTGAAGTTATTCTATAATGAATTAGTGTAATCAAAAACTACCTACTCTGCAGAAGTCTGGGGCTCTACGCTAAATTGCACATAATTCAATCAGCAGCATTAAGAATAAGTTTGGGATGACCTAAAACAGCCCCTGTTGTGGCAATGGAGATTGAGTTGGAGGTACAACCACTGGAACTATATCAAAATGTTTTAAAAGTGGATCAAGTATTCTAAATACTTCCCCTTGCCAGACGAGCATCCACTGAAATCTCTGCCAGCAACACATATAAGGTAGTCATATATGAAGACCAGCTCTCTCTTGGATCATGAAATAGTCACAGCACAGCCGGAACCCACTCCAGCCATATTCTATGATCCTTGTTGGGAACATCAAACTAAAGGCTGCCTTAGCATGGCCAGGCAATATTACAAAATCCAATCATGAATTGGAGTTGAGGAGTGCCACAATGGTGCTGATTCTGTTAAAATACCTTAACTACAGCTTTATTTACTCTGAGGGCTCACTCCGCCTGAAGATTAGCAAAGCAGGATCAAGCTACTTTAACTAGTATATGAGAGAAACATTTTATGTGCCACGGATGCTGAACTATTAGCAATAAATGCTGCTTTGGTGAGCTCTCTTCACCTTGACGAGGAAAGCATCTGAGTCCTGACAGACTCTAAATTATCACTGGAGGCTGTAATAAAATCTACCCCAGGAGACTACTATTTCAGAAATAGTGAACTGAAGAGCATCTTGAACAAATTAATAAAGAAGAATATTCCTCTCCAATGGATACCAGGTCACTCTGGTGTAGTGGGATATAAGAAGAGAGATACAACAGCTAAATTTTCATCCACCATGAATCCTTTTAGAGTTCTCAAAATCTTGCATCCTAAATGCCGACAAAAAACTTGAAAGTAGGTTGAACGCTGGAGATTATTTACCATTTAGAAGGATCCCACAAGTCCATCATTTTACTACCCTGTCCTAAGATCTACAGCTGTGTTTGCGGCACATCGGCCACATCGTTATACAGGCTTACTTCCAATTCTTCAACCTCAGCGATAGCACTATATGTCAGAGATGGCAGACTGAAGTAGAAACCATACACCATATATTGCTACTGTACACAGCGCTTGAACAACACAGAGAAAAGCTGAAATTAAGACACAGAGGGCATTGGGAATACATAAGATCGTAACAATCAAGGATTACTGGGCAATGGCAGCAACTGTTTATTTCAGACATCAGGCTGTCGGGATCTCTTGATGCTGGATGCCCAAACCAAGAAGTAGGTTATTTTCTTTGATTAAAATCTATTTAAAATGTTGTTTAACAAGTATTTTTCCTTATTATAATTGTTATAAAAATGTCTCGTATAAAATAAAGATAAAATTAAAATTTATGTTTAAGTAAAATGAAAATAAAATTATATGTAAATAGAATTATGTATACATAAAGGATGTAAAACTTTTGTAATAACATAAGAAATAAACATGTACTGGTTCAACAAATGGGTTTTCTATTTGCTGATTCCAAAGAAATCAATGAGTTATCTAAAGCTTGTATAGACACACAATAAACCACTACAGATGTTTACTTATAACTATTACTAAACACTTTTAAATGTTTATAAACTTGCCTATAGTAGGACTTACTTTGTTTGTTAAGGACGGCCGTTTCGGGAGATGGGTCCTCAACAAATATAAGTAAGTGCTACTATAGACAAGTTTATAAACATTTAAAAGTGTTTAGTGATAACTAGTAGCTCACGCGAAGATGGAATCAACAAATATTATAACTATTAATTTTGTGATAAAAGTAATATTTATAGACTATAACATTGCATGTAAAACCATGTTTTATATGATATTTTAAAAATTCTCTTGTAAACCTAGAAAAAATGTTACATATCAATTGTTTTTACCATGAATTTCATTGTACACAAATCAGTATTATCATCATAAGTTTATATTTTCTCAATAATAAGAAGAGAAATCAGTAATGAGAGATACAGCAAACAACCAGACATAGTGAAAGCTGTTAGTGAGATAGGTATGAATAATACTAAAATAGTTACGAAAATACATGTATACAAATGTGGGGAGAGAAGTCTTTCTCAGACAAAGGAAACAGCAGTTGGGCACCTTTCTATGATTTCTCTCATTTCCTAGAAAGTTGTCGATGCTCACTTCTAACTTATTTTCTTAAAGAAAATCCCTCCCTCCAACACCCCTACACAACAGATGATGATATACTTAACTTAAATGATTTTTTTTATATTTGACTAATTGAGGACTGTAAATAGCAAAAACCTTAGGTGTCTTGATAAAAAAAAAACGGGTATTGTTTGCTGGACATTGGAAGATTGTGCTAATAGCCTATGAGACAGCTGACTATCACCTAATAGATCACTATTAAAGAATGTAAGTGCAGTTGCCATGCCACCATTGTGTTTGTAGTTTGTCACTTCATTGTATTGGTGTTCCAAGGAGGAGGAAGACAGGAGCTAAACATTTTTTAATGAGAAGAGGATGTCTGAAAGTGTTTATCTAATAAAATCAGTGGTTTAGTCAAAGAGTTTACTGAAACTGAACACTTAAACTAAGCAGAGTTTCTCATCTACTTGTAAGTGTTCAACCTGGGATAATTTAAATAAATTACACATTTAATGAAATAGTTCAATTGAATGCTTTAAGATGTTGAAAAAATACTAATAAGCCATAGAATATTGAACTTCCTTGGATCACACAGGACGGAAAAATAAGTGATGAAAAATAAACCTACTCTCTATGACAGAATTTTTGATCCAATAGAGAGATTTTTACTAAAAATACTTCAACATATATTAGTATATTATAATACACTTACTTTCTTGATTATTGAAGTTGGGCGTTTCAGGAGATCCCTTTGTTAACTCAGACCATAACTGAACTAACCAAGAGGTTACTTGACAAAGGAAATCATCTATTGAAATATCTGTCCTCAATAATCAAAAAAGTAAGTGATTCTGTCGACAAGTGTAATATTCTAATAAATATTCAAAGGTTTTTAGTGAAAACTTGTAGTTTAAGTGAAGATGGAATCAAATAATATTAGAGATTTTTATATGTGGAAAAATTATTGTAGTTCAAGTGAAGACTCTTATAACTAATAAAATTTTCATCTCAGTTGACAAAAAATTAATAAATAATAGTTTTTCAATTTTCCTGTAATAATAGAGGCACTTATGGTCTTCATAATTTACACTCCTCAATTATCTCTTATTTAATTATAGACAATAAGAAATTTTTTGTATAGTATTTAATTATTATAGCAACTTTGGAGGATAGCTGTAAGAATGTCTACAAACTAAATACTTTAAATCTTAGTTTTAAATATTATTATAATTAATGAAAGATAAAATAGTACTCTTTCTTTAGTTTTAAATTTCAGATATTAAAATGAAACATTAAAAAAAATCTAATACAGAGACAAAAATTACGGCAAACATACAACTTATTTTTGTGTATCATATATTATGATAAAACTGAAATTATTTATGTAAACAGGACTTGTAAATCATAAAAAAAATATTAAATTGGGAAACAATCAGTAATGTTACGTTTAGAACAGAGCACCGCTGGTTCTGTGGCTGCTAAGTTTTCATTTACCTTTTGGTCTTCAGAAGAAGGACGGTCATCTTCAGTCTTATCCACTTCAAGATCTTCCCCTAAGACACTATTGGTTTCATCAACCTGTCCAGCAGTAAATACGTCACAACACAAGGACAAACTCTGATTAGTTCCAAAATTACCTGTACTGAAACTCTCTGTCGATAAATCGACTGAGAGCGACAATGTAGAAACACTCAATTCCTCTAGAGGGGAATAGAATGTATCATCCTCTGTAGTACTGGTAATGCAATCTGAGTTAGGATTAGTTTTATCTAATGCCTCACTGTAATCAGAAATTTGAATTATTAAATCTGTATTTATATTGATAGGTGAACTTCTTTCTTGTTCTACATTTAAATTAGGAACCAATTGCTTGATTGTTTTTTCTGATTCTTTAGTTTTTAGATTAACTTCTACATTTTCCTCAAGGGATAATTTATCTAGGGCTAAAGAAGAAGTAATATCTTGTACACAGATAGAGGATTTACTACTTGAGCAATCTGTTTTAAGAGGTTGAGTCTGTATTGGTACACTATCAGTATAATTGATTTCAGTACAAGAATAAGACAATTGAACACATGTTTTTTGATGTTTCAAACTTTTACGCAGTTCACCATTATACGGTAAAAACTTCGAATTATATTCTTTACTTATTTCATCATTTGTAGTTTCCTCTTTGATCGAACTGTAAGGATAAGACACTGAACTTTTGGGTGGACTGAACTTACTTACAGGTAAGTCTAAGCTATTTCTTTTTTCACTTTGATTACTTGCCATATGGTTTGCACTTTTTTCCATACTAAAAGAAGAATAAATATTTTTTGATTGATGATAGGTGGCGTTGGATGTAGATGGATAGTCATAATAGTTGACACTATTCTTAGGATGAGGTGGAGACATTTCGTATTCAAAATAGCCATCATCAAAAGATACATGGTCTTGACGACTCAAACGTGGACGGTGGTAGACTATACGTCCTGTATTGCTTGGTGCCGGGGCTTCCTCAGGACTCGGTGTAACACTAGCAACCTCATCTTCTGGGGTCAGCGGTAAAGCTGCTCCTCGACCAAATTGAATAAACCAAAGATGTTCTACCTCGCACTCTCACTTCTTCTCTTTGAGGTCTTTATTGAGGTAATGGAGAACATAGTGGAGTACCAAGTCGTAGCAGTATTTATACTCTGTCTGTAAAAAATATAGATTTCAGCATATGCTTAGTTTGGTGATAATAAAATCAGTTATGATAGGTCTATTTTAAATACTAAACATTTTTAAAGTAATATTGAAACTATAAAGAAGTCTATTTAAATAAAGTTGGACTATTATTAACGATTAATCTTTATGACACACTGAACGTCTTATAACTTACATGTTAGCTATATTTTGCCTATTCCAAGTTCTACTTAGCCTAGACCCATAACTTATTTTATTTTAAAAACACATCTTATTATAATTTTCTACATGGGCTTTTTTTGATTTTTTTAAATAAAAGAAGTTACACAAATTTTCCAAAAGTAGTTTAGCGTTATAAAAATATTATGTTTTTATTTTAAAAAGTGCAATTTTTAAAATCTGATGTAAGGCACTAGTTATTGGTATGATAAAAATACTGTAAAAATTGTGGTATTGATATAGTGACAGGTTAGTGAGATACATGAAATGAAAGGTTAAAAAGTGTGTTTTCCCCTGAAGAAACTGTGAACTGTGACTCATTTTGCTATCAATGCTCTTCTGAACCATATGAAGGGTTCTCCGTATCTTCTTTAGCTGTATGTAGGTCTTCCTGTTATTTTTTAACAATGTTTTTTCCCTCTGATTTTTTAAAGTTTTATCCACCTTTTCATTGTATTGAACCTGCTTTTGCTTTAAAACCTTCATTGCCTTTATCAAATTTCTACTGATTTCAACCCCAAAGCTGCTTAAATACCTTGACTTTACATATATGCCTACTGTTGAATGACAGTACGGCCTCTGATAAACCTAACTTCAAAGTAGATGATTTTACAAATGTCCTTCTTGGCAAATGAGCCCAA
This sequence comes from Prosapia bicincta, assembly GCA_036971475.1. Classification (NCBI taxonomy): domain Eukaryota; kingdom Metazoa; phylum Arthropoda; class Insecta; order Hemiptera; family Cercopidae; genus Prosapia; species Prosapia bicincta. The sequence continues at coordinate 226,647,396 of JBAIZL010000005.1, forward strand.
ATCAAATTATTTAGGGTCTCATTGTAATTTTGAGTTTTCCAGGTAAAATACTTTTTTAACCGCTCATTGTTGGCTAATCCAACATGAAATATTACATTTATATTAATCCAATTGTTGAGAACGGCACTTAGATCAAGTAACGGCTGTCATTGAGGTTACGTCGCTACCCGTTAGAATTCTCCACTGACCTATTTTTCTTGCAAGTTTTCCTTGTTGTGTAATGCTCTAGTCCTTCTTGGCTTCTACCGCTTACCCGCATAGCCTTTTGTTGTCAACCGCGTGTTAAACCGCCGCAAGTTTAAAATAACCGCGTTTTACTTGTAAACCACCCTATTTAGTATTTTGGTAAGCTTTCAAGTGCCTTTTAACATTTGTTACCCGCGATTTACGATTGTGTCAAGTGCGGGAGTGAATAGTTCAACCTAGTTACGCTTCATATCAGATGATTGTATCACCTACCGCCATCAGTAACAAATTCACAAAGACTGAGCTATTGTGGAATCATTGAATACCGTTTGAAGCTGTACTGTTATAATTTGGCCTTAGTGTTTAACCACGTGTGATATTATATGACCTTGTTATTAAGTGAACTTTACTTAGGATATAGAGTCCACTCATTTAATGGAGTAGTGTTATTTAATATATTGAACCCATCGTTTAGTTCCAGATAAGTTTCTACGCCTTCTAGCAGTGATTTAAAGGACAGCTGATGCATTTTAGGTAAGAGCTAGGTATTAAAGACTGGGGTCTAACTATTGCATATTTACTAACTTTGTGAGCTAAGGTAATTACATTCATTTTAACTCTTTTCCCTTCGGTTTTGAACGGTGGTCCTCCGGTAGAATTATAAGCTATTATATCAGCTTCTTTCTAATTAACTAATTAGGTTGCAAAACTAACACCAACTATATCAGGGAAGTGAAAGCATTTATCATGGTTATGAGGTATATTAAAAATTAGCGATATGTTATATTTGTACCATGTCTCACTGTTTTTAGAGGACACAACTTGTACAAAGGTTTATCATTTTTATAAAGAAATATGAAAGTAGGTTGCTCGAATCCCCGTTTGTACGTTTATGGTAATATGAGTGCTCCTCCTATCAGGATGACTGATAAAATGTCTGAAATTTCTGAACTGTTGTTGTAAGCCTGTTTTTACCGGTTAAAGACATTCCAACAGGTCACACATTCGTTTACTAATACATTTTCATAAGTGCTCTACACATTCTAGTACGTTCATTGTACATTCATCACTTCAAGGTTTTGCTTCTGATATTGCCTGGAAGGCAACAAGTCGCCATCACCTACATAATCAACATACTGAAAGTAGTTTTTGGAGACGGAACTGTTAAATAATAAACACCTTCATCTCCCACTTGTTCCTATGTAGTTGGCACTTCATGATTTGTTGTGAATGTTTCTTACTTTTTCAGAACGCACACAGTATTTGTACAAAGCATAAATATTAAATACCTTTCATAAATTGACTGATATAAGAAACACCATACCATTCAAAGAAGTATGGCTCCTCTTTTGCCAAGTTTCGTCCAGTGTGATATAAATATCTCTGCTATTGGTCATTCTATATAACAGATCCTCCTACTGTTGGAAGATGAACTGTATCATAAAACTGAAAAAACTTAGGTGTAGATCTTTTATTAATAATTATTGTATGGATGACGGATATTTGTAAGTACACAAGTGTTATATATCAATAAACATCTGAAGAGTAAAAAAATCAATAAAAAAACAGAGAAAATTGATAAAATGTTGAAAAATTTGTTTGGTGTGCTCTTAAATAATGTTTTCATTTTCAACCAACTTATATGTAAGATGGAATGAAATATTTCTGAAATCATAAATAGCTAAAAATAGGCTGTAAAAGGAAATAGTTTAATACAAATTAAAACAAAGTTGTGCACTATTTAAATATTCACTTCTAAGAATAATGTTATTTTTCTTAAAAATATTTAGAGATTTACTGCCACCTGTAAACAATTATCTGTTTTGTAAAATATAACAGATTTGTTTTCAATAAAATAAAGAATGTTAGTAAATGATATAATGAATATTAAACTAAAGTACAGTATTAAATTTTTTTAATTAACATTTAATAATTAATCAGACTTAAACATAAAAAGTTAAATAAAAAGTTGTAAGCTAAAATATTATAGTTACTTATAACTATTTTATGATATTCACACTATAATAATAAACTTATAATAGACAAATTTGAAATTACTGTTTTATATTATTCTAAGTGTCTGATACATTGTTCTAAGATTGCACATTAATATGACAAATGGCCTAGTTCTACAACTTGACATGAACTATGGTGGAATTATATTTGGATTTTGGTTTATTTGTGGAAATTTTATGTATCCACAACTTAACTACTTCCATTCTGCATCACTAGGCAATTAGGAATGGCAGAATAAGTTTTCCCCTGCCACTACTGACATTGTCATATTAAATCTTGTTGACAAGTTTTGGTGAACCTTTATCAATCAGAACTTTCTAAAGTGTAGTATGGGACTGTTCTGTTTATGTTAGAAAGTTCTGACTGATGCTGAAAACTATGACACTCAATAAACTTTGAGTATGTAACAAAGCATCAAATGTTAAGGAGTATTTAATGGTAAAGATCAGCCATAACAGGTACAAATTATTATAACGGGTGCAAATATTCGACCAACTGCAAGACCTAGTTCAATATTTCAATTTTAACAAACTATTCAAAAATCCATTGTAAAAAAGAAACAAGTGATTTCAAGAGTCAGAAAACATACATAATGGTTAAAAATTGAAAACATTTGACTAAACACTTTTAAATGTTTATAAACATGCCTATAGTAACACTTACTTATATTTGTTGAGGAGTGTTTAGTGAAAACTTACTAGTTCACGTGAAGATTGGAATAAAAAAAAAAAATTTGAACAACCAAAATATACCGTCACACAAAACTTTATATACTTGAAGTGTCTTCTTAAACAAAACACTATATTTTACTATGCCACTACAAGCTGTATTATAAAATATAGCAACAAACTATTTGCTTAGGATGAATATTGTTATAACAATAACAAATAAAATAATTTCCAACAATAAAAAAATAAAACAATAGTTACTTTACTAAAGAAAAAAATAATTTCATTTGAGTTTGCTTTGCTGTAAGAATATTGGTTGATTACAAGTCTAACAATATTATTTTAACACGAAACAATCTTGTATAGCTTTATTGCTGTATTGCCACACTCTACTTGGTCGCTTTAGAGACGTTATATTTTTATTCCAATAAAATTTTGTTGATGCAAAAAAATATAATTATAACATAACATATAGGTTTAAAAAAAGTATTCGTGTGAGAAAAGTCAAATGTTAATTTTTGTTATAAATACAGCATTTTACTTAACGTCAGCTAAAACCGGATGTTGACACTCTTTGCCTACTTTCAAATGTACAGACAGAGTAAGAGGACATTGGTGCTGAAAAAGATAAACTTTATATACAATATTTTATTGAAGAGGAATGTAAAAAGAGAGACAAAAGAACTGTTGTAGAAAAAAGATAATTTTAATATACGGATTAAAAATCTGGATATAGGCCAAGAGAAGTTTAATCAGTGATAAAACAGGTTCCCAAGTAAACCTATAGAGAAGTTTTCAAGAAGAAATAGAATTTAAAATGAAGTAGTGGAAGAAGATTAATGAAGAGAAAGAGACTATAGTCTAGTGATTTGGACAGTTCAAGGGAATAGGAAGAAATATAATTACAAGGATAGTGTTGGAGAGAGAAGAAAGTGAAATCTACAAGAAAGGAGAGACAGTACAAACAGATTTAGAGGAATTTGGATTTGTGAAGATCCCAAAGGAGACCAAACAAATCAAGGAGACTAACATAGTGATAGAGGCTATGTCAAAGAAGAAATAGTATAAAGAAAAAAATAGTAAACCTACAGTTGAAATTAATATTATTCTACTATAATAACTTTGATAACAATAATAAAAGAAACTAAATTATTAATAAATAATAAAAATACAGTTAAAACGTCTCATACCCGGATCATCTGATATCTTGAATATCTGATATCCATATGTAATATGGAAATAAAGTAAGCATCTTTATTCCCCAAGGCAACTTACCCTCAGGATATTTTTCTGATGCTAGCAGTCAGCTCTTACTTCTTTCCAGACTCAACTAGTTGTGTTTGAGCCTCCATATCGTTCAATTTACATATATTGTACAGGATTTTGTGTAATTAGGTAATTTAGTTATTTATTTTACCTAGAATTTATAGTCTACAGTATTCAGTATGGCAGAAAAGTGGAAAAAAACTGTGTTTTCTATATCACAGTAAGTTACTAACAGTTAAAATTAAGAGAGGAAGTGTTTCATAGTACCCAAAAAACGTAGACTTGGTAAATGACACTTTATGGATTGCTACAGCATGGGATGCAATCAGGCCAATAACACCAAATCTTGGAAAGAAGTATTGAACCATATAATAAACAATGAGAGGATTGAAAACGTATCACAAACAGAAAATCTTGTTACTGAAACAAATGAAGAAATCATCGATTTTCTTCAAAACATTCCTGGTTGTAAGGACATGAACAGTGTTAGCATGAATGAACTGATGAAAAATGATAACATTTATGAGTTTACTACCAGTTATATTATATACTTATGAGCATACAACCAGTGCCTGCTAAAGATAACAAACCATGATACATAATGAAACTTTCCATGCATTTGACCAGCTGATCAAGTACATCGAACAACAAGACGAAGCAACAACAGCCGATCTTCTACTCTTTCAAAGATGGAGTGATATTTCATCAAAGAAACATGTTCAATAAAACAATGAAACCACCATTTCATCTTTTTTCAACTAAAAACTGATAGTTTATGTAAATATGTATGAACAGTACAGCATTGAGGAATTGTATATATATATAGGTATATAACTAAATTGTACATACAGTTCTATACTGCTATTAAAATATAATTACAGTCTTCAATAAGTATAACGTATTATGTAGAACAATTTTTGGTTATGAGAGGTTTTACTGTAATATTATTACTCAGTTGAATAATTAACATTACAAGCTCAGCTCAAAGCTTAGTTATAACTAACAAGACTTGTACATATGTAAGTATGTTACACTTGCCTATAGTAGCACTTTTTTTGGTGATTGAGGACGACAATTTCGGGAGATGTAACCCATTGTCAACTCAGACAGTAACTGACTTCTTAGTTGTTTTAAATTAAGATGGGGTTGGGATATTGGGTATATTTTAAAGAGTATTTGGGGTTATAATGTCTACTTTATAATATATGTAGAAATCTTTAAGTTAAAAACTAGTAGCTCGTGTGAAGATGAAAGCAAATAATTATTTATAACTAATTTTGAAATATTACCATATTCTCTATAAGTTGTGGGCGATGGCGTCTAACTGTTTTAACTGCCTGGAAAATGTCCACTTCCCCATGTTGTATAACTTGTTCAATACATGCATTTGCTGCACAATACACACCACATCTCCCTCTCCCGTCCCTAAACAAATGCATTTAAAACCAATTAAAATATTAAAATATTTGCATTAAAAATGGTACACTAGGAATTTTGACAGTGACTGAAATTTCACTCATACACCAATGGTCTTTTATGTTGAGGAGTCCTACGAGTAATTGACCAGAATTCTGAAACATGCTAGCACTTATCAAACCTGCAATTTCAAATTGTGCACCTCCGTGTCAACTGTCATCAGTCATCTCTCGCTGCCCCTGCTCACCCCTCTCAACACCATCACCCACCGGCAAGCCCCATACAGTAACAAATACAGTAATTTGTAAATTACCTCACATGTAAAGGAATAAGTTGTCATTTAACACATATATTAACACGTTGGCTGCGGCTGGTAGACCATGGCGACACAGAGCCGTGGCTGGGATCCCTACCAGCTTCAGTTGGTTAAACCTTTTCTCTTCATGGTTTTCCATAAATTATAATGAGTCCTCGCTCTCAGTTCTAAACATTTATATTATTAGCTACAGACATAAAATTATTAAATGTTTTTGTTTTAATTAGGCCTATTTACTTTTTTTTAAGATTATAAGAAACAATATTAATAGTTAAAGTGAAAAATTTTTTTAAACTTGTTGCAAAAATGTCCTTTAATTTTCTTAAGTTGTGGTTTTATGTCTATGGTTTAAACTTAGATTGTTGGTTATGTGACAGTATCAGATGTACTACTATTACCTTAAATTTTTCTCTGATAAATTTCACTCTAATATTATTCAACAAAATAGTTAAAGAAATGATAGCACATATGATATCATTCAACTATCCCAAGATATAAAGGAATTGGGAGAGGAATGGGGACACTAGTGGAAAAATGGGGTAAGGGGTTGGTAGGCAGACAGTGAAGTGGGAGTGCAACACTCATGCAGTGTCTGGTCAGAGCAGTAGATGGTGGCAGCGAGAAAGCAGTGTACAATAAAGCTCTGGATAAGGTCACATCCCACTGTTTGCTGGCATCAATGTCAATACACAAAACTAGGTTGCACATAACCACAGCAACTACCATTGGTGTGTCAGCTAACTTACTTACTCATTTAGCAATGGTGAATCATGCAGTAGTGGTGGGAGTAAAATACACATAGATAGATAGAGCTACCTGCAAATATAGCGGTTTGTGATTTACCTTCATCAATGTTTTAAGGATTTTAACAATTAATGAAATTTAAGAATTTAAAATGAAAGTTGTATGATGTACGAATATCCTTATCATTTTAAGTAATTATTTGTTATTTTTAAATGTTATTTTTTAAGTTTAAAGTTATTCTTAATTTTTCATATGTAAGATTTTTATTCTTGAATTTTGTAGTTCATTACGTTTGGTGAATCTTATTAATCACTTAAACAATAGTTTATGACTATCCGAACTTTAAATTTAGTAAATTTGTTAAAACTTACTGAGACAGAACGTTTTCAATCGCTATGTGCCGATCTTCATCAGGGTCTCCACTAAACATCAAAAATAAGAGACACTGATGAAGATCGCCAGATAGCGATCAAAAATGTACTGTCTCAGTAAGTTTTAACAAATTTACTAAATTTAAAGTTCGGATAGTCATAAACTATTGTTTAAGTGATTAATAAGATTTTTATTTCCAAACATTCCTAACAATCCTAAGTATGCCTAAGTAACTTTATTTTTTTGCCTAATATTTCTAAGTATGTAAAATTTCTTACAATTTATTAATAGCTGTGACTGAATTCTTAGCTACTAGATTTGGGTTGCAGTGCAATTTTACAAATCCTTATTTCAATTTAATGATCATAAATAACAACACGTATCATTAACCACAATATTTTTAATAATTAGACCTCTAATTCAAATTTCAAACACAATAAGGTTCCTCATTTATTAGATAATTTTTTTCACAACAAAGACTAGTAAACAATCCACATAAACTAACATAACAAAAACAGATGATCTAGTCTATCACTAGATTACTAAATTAATACTTTGATTGATATTATATATTACATTACAATAAATTAAATGTAAGTTGATTTAGGAGGGATGTATTTTAATACAACACTATATTAACCTCTTTATATTTTCAAACCTTTGATTAGACCAAAGTAGGTTATTGACTTTGGGACATATAGTGTCTATTAAAGATAGCAGCTTTAAACCTTATATTTTTTTCACTGACCATTTCTCAAAACAGTACTTTTAGTTTAGTCTTAAAACCACAAGGGCCTGGTCCTTATGATGACACATCTTAAGAATTTATCATAGGGTTACCAATTCAAATATGCAAAGATATTGGTAATATGCAAAGATGAAAATTGATGTTGGTAAATTTTTTTTCAAATATTTATTCAATAGTTAAATTATACAAATTTGGGAGGTCTATTGGGTTTCAAACTGTAATTTATTCAAAAGACATTTATTTCTGAAAGATGTATATGAATTGTACTGCATTAAACCGTTGCCATGGCTATCACACAATATCATAAATAGTACTCTAAGGTTAAATATATTAATTTAAAAAAGAAAATGAAGAAATAAACTGGAAATAAGAAAAAAATTACATTTTTCTCTGTTGACCTCAGTAGGAATTAACTTAAACAAATTTTGTTTATATATATATATATATATATATATATATATATATATTTTTTTTTTATTACACATTTGCTATTACTTGCGACCAGACTCTTTGTTAACTAAAGTTGTTTAATTGTTAACTTACACTTGGAGGAAACGTTTTCGTCTTACGACTTTTTCAGCCTCGTATTTTTGGCGCTAGGAATGCTGTAGTTGTGCTTCCTCAGTACCATTATTTTGAAAGTTAAAAGTGATGTGATCGAAGAGTGTGTGTGATCTGTACCGTGTTTGTTCAATTAAGATGTCATTTTTATGTGTGTTGCTATGTCTATATATATCATTCTGTTCCAGTGTGTTTAACTTACGGCTTTTGTTGCATGTGTGGAGGATGCTCATGTTATTTTCCATACTATTGCATGAGTGTTTAGTGTCCATGAGGTGATTTGCGAAGGTGGATTCAATAGTAGTGTGCAGTGCGCTTTTGTGTTCTTTATATCTTTCAGCGAAAGATATGCTTGTTTGTCCAATATAGAACTTATTGCAGTCGTTGCATTTTAGTTTGTATACTCCTGGGTAATTGTATGTGTTGCTATTGTTATTAATGCTGTGTCTGATAGCTGTTTGGCTTTTATTTGTTGGTCTGTTTAGACATAGCAACACACATAAAAATGACATCTTAAATGAACAAACACTGCACAGATCACACATACTCTTCGATCACATCACTTCTAACTTTCAAAATAATGGTACCAAGGAAGCACAACTGCAGGATTCCTAGCGGCAAAAATACGAGGCGGAAGAAGTCGTAAGACAAAAACGTTTCCTCCAAGTGTAAGTTAACAATTTAACAACTTTAGTTAACAAAATGTCTGGTCGCTAGTAGTAGCAAAAGTGTAATAAGTAATTTACAACCAGCTTGTCATGAACAGCAACAAGATTTCGATTCTTTTTTTATTTAGGTATAAAACAATTATTAATGATTATAATCAGTGAAATGTAAATGATATACAACCAAGTTTAAAATTAAGTTTATTTACGTTATTAACACTGCTTTACAAAAGAGCACAATAAAAATTGAAGTCATTAATAATAGAAAATTATTCATAAGATGCATTGTGTAAGTTAATGAGTTATTTTTTTAATATTTATTTGAGATTTGGTTATGTGGTTCATATAATTAGTTCTAGTTTATTTAAAGGGGGGTTTCACTGAGTAGGCCTATATATGCATTTTAAAGTTAAATAATCTCTAGAGGTTTTAATTAGAAACATTGAAAAAAAATATTTTTTTGTAATTTTTGTTGATTAGGTTTTTGGTTTTGTGGTAAATGTTAATTATTATGTACATATTCTTCTAATTTGTTGATATAGTATTATTTAGTTATACTATAAAAATAATATGTAATGTAGTAAAACCCCTCTCTTCCAAAATAATGGGGGATGGAACCATTTCAGATAAGCCAACATTGGTAAAAGTGAAGGTAAGTACTTTAAGGTATATTTCTTCAAATAAAACACATAAACCTGTTTTACTGTAAATATTAAACAACAATCTCTCTTTTCAGGATGTTAACCCTGTTGATGTATGAATCACAGACATGCCGATTTGGCTGGCCGGATCATAGAATGCACCTTACGCCCGGTGCTTCTGCCATAAGGAAATTTTCAAAACTCCGCAAAGCGTTATGGCTCAGCAAGTTCAGGTAAGAAGGGTTTTTCTGTATTATGTTATTGACATTATTATTCTACACTAAAAACAGAATCTTATCAGCGAATATACAAAAACCTGCCTATAGCAGCATTTACTTTTGATATGGGCTAAACTTCATGTTTTTTTTCTGTTTTCGCATTTATACTGACATTTCAATATGTTGCATCAAAAAATATTTCCATCCCTAAGAATTGATTTTACACTGGATCTCTACTTATATTAAGGCTACAAGTAAACATCTGAAACTGTCATAAAATTATAAAAAAGAATTTAACTAAATTTGTATTTATTTTAGTGGAAATCAAATCATATTAACATTTTCAATAGTAGAAAAATTGTTTTTCTGGAAGTAAAAAAACTTCCACTTTAATTAGAACGAATTTTATTAGGAGTAGGGAAAATCTCTTTGATTTTTTACTTTTGAATTTTGTAGTCCATTAAGTTTGGTGAAACTTTTACACTTTACATTAGTTTATGACTATTAAAACTTTAAATTTTGTAAATTCATAAAAGCTTACTGAGACAGAACATTTTCGATCGCTATGTGGCGATCTTCATCAGTGTCTTCTGCTTGGAGTTGTTAGATTAAGCGGTGATGATTTTAAAGACAGGTTTTCGATAGTATTAAAGAGTATGTGTGATTTGTATTGGGTTTGTTCATTTAATATGTTTGTACTTTGTTTTTTGTGTGTTTGTAGGTTTCATATTTTTCTAGCGTGTTGATATGTGGTCCTTTTTTGTTGATGTGTAAGATTTCTAGGTTATAGTAAATGTCTGTGTATTTGTGTCCTGTTTCTTTTCTTTTTTACTTTCAAAAATTAATGAAATTAAAATATAATATACTAGGTAATTATGGTTCCTGTAAATATTACAAACACTGTCATTAAAATGTTACAAACACTGTCATTAAAATGTTACAAACACTGTCATTAAAATGTTACAAACAGTTCAGAATTTAAAAGCAAAATTTTCTGGTATTACATGATAACAATCTGATTATTTCTGGTAAATCATGTTAATTTCTAATTTCCAGAAAAATTTTAATGATTAGTATTTTATAATAAATAAGCTTACTGAGAAACAACAACAACCGGTCCATAGTCTGTCCTTTGTCTCCACCTTTCAACCATGTTCATGAGCTCAACAAGTGAGTTAGTTGAAGTGGGAACACGATGACCCATTGGCCAGCAAGTTAGTTGAAACAGCTGCACTGTCCTTGGGGGTGCTTTCACTCCTGCCATTAGCTCGGTCAGTGATACTATCTGTTTATAAAAATAAAAATAAATAAATAATAATGTAAAAAATTAGTTGAAAAAATTTAATTATCTGTTTACAATTGTTTTACAAACCTTTTTGTTAATTCGAAACACCCAGGTCTTAATGTTCGTGTAGTGGTTGTGGGAGATGTGGTCTATTGTAAATACTGGTCCATACTTTTTTGAGTGTCTGCCTTCAGGCCAAAATGAAGGATATTGTTGCTGGAAAATCAAATAAAAATTAACTTGAGGAAATTATTTTGAAAAAAAATCTTTGCATAAGTGTTTCAATAGTCAGAAAACACTCTATAAAATATTCAACAGCTGAATGATAGAAGGTCATGGAATTACTTTTATAATGGCTTAAATGCTCAGATTACTCATTTATTGTTTCTTCTGTTCAAATGCTATTATTTTCTTGGCATATTTACATGTATACAGATACACAAATATTCTCTGCTATATATATTCTTCAAACTCACTCTTAGTTATTATAAATAACAAAATATAACTCAGTTCTTATAATTATAATAAAAGTAAGCTATAGATTGTTGTTTGAAGCAATACTATCACTTAAAATCTTTTGATCAAATAAGAACATCTAGTGGGAATTGTGTATATAGCAATAGCAAAAAGCGAATGCCCCTGGATGCCAGGTCAGTTTCTCTTACACATACACACGCATACTCACCCTTATGAGCGCAGAGAATTAGAACAGACCCGAGACAGGACGTACTTCCGCTCCATTGGCCATTTAGTGGTATCTACTAACCGAAACATTGAGGACACATCTCCCGAAACGGCCGTCCTCAATAAGCAAAGTAAGTGCTACTATAGGCAAGTTAAAACATTTTTTAAAAAGTGTAAGTGATTACTAGTAGCTCACTCGAAGATGGAATCAACAAATGTTAAAAATAGTTAATAAATATTGATTTTACTTAAAAGTATAAGAAAAATATTACCAAACAACCCATGTAGTAGCTACTAGTCACTTTAACATATTAAGTACAGTGTTTCCCTTCAGCGTTTTTACAGTGTTTTTATTTCATATTATCTCCTCGTGAAAAGTGACAATAAATGATACATTGTTTGGTATCAATTTTCTCATAATGATTTTATAGTAAACTTTCTGAGATGTGTTATCAAATTTAAAAATTAGAGTTTGATCAAGGAAGCACCACAAAGTGCCTAATAAAAAGATCTGCCTTTATGTGAGTGAGACTACCTGGCCTTCAGAGGTACTCGCATTTTGCTATTACTGTAGTAAATTTTTAAAAGTATATGTACCATAATACCTTAGGAACCCAGTGCTTTAACACTCCAATGCTATTTGTGTTTTTAGTGATTTGAGTACTTGTGCAAAAATAAGAACCTTCACTATTTCTATTAAAGTAGATATGATATATTTAAGTTGCTACATTAAACTTTGAAAGATTCTGCTAAGGATTGTTTTCAGACTGTTTCTACTTTTAACAGGCATAAAATTATTGATTTATCGAAATTAGTGTAAAATAAATAAAAATCTATAATTTACTTTTTGTGTTTGTTCACAATGCTAGATATTACACTAAATATATCCAATTATTTAAGCAACATTTATTCTAGCATTTAAGATTATGAAGTTAAATATTTTCCCTCAAGTCGACCAAATAACAAAAATTCTTGAAATATTAATTTTAATCGTTTCATTGTCATGGCCTCGCTATGTATGTCCAGGCCATTTTTGGCAAATATACAAGCATTTTGGGAAAAATAATTAATCAACACTCTTCAACCCATTTTTATATTCCTTTTTGATCATTGTTGGCAGTAAACTACAAAGCAAAATGGTTATAATAACATTTTCCTAAAAAAATTATGCAATAAATAAATGCATTAGTCCTAGAGATAAAAATATTAAAAACTTACCTTAAACTAAAATTTAGGATACTCAGCTTGTTACATTATTTGTATTAAACAATTAAATTACATTACTTTACATGGAAAATTAAACATACATTAATAAAAAACTTAAAAAGTACGTTTTACTGGAAATGTATGGAAATAATGTTGAAATTTCCATACCCACTTGTTGATGATAGATACTAAAAAATAAGCATGCAATATGTACCTAAGCATTTTCAAAAATACATTTTTTACTTGCTCAAAATTCTTGTTTTTGTAAAATTGTCTATTGATTCTTCAAAAAAAAAAAAAAAAAAAACAGTAATTACTGCTACTATTATACACAAACTGACATATTAATTAAAATATAGATTTAATAGTAAAATAAATGATATTTATATACACACAATAATCAAAGGTTAGAAAACTTGATTTAATGACAGCTATGGTACATGACCAGTAGAACTAACTCAAAGCACAGCATAGAAACTATAACCTGTCAAAAATTTGCATCATCTGGTTTGATAGTAGGAGTCCACGAGCAAGAGGGCTTTTAAAATACAAAAGTTGACATTCATTGTTAGTTTGAAGATCAGGGTGCTATGGGGCCAAAGAATCAATTAATAACATATACTTTGAAATGATAGCTATTTACATTTGTTGATTCCATCTTCGCGTGAGCTACTAGTAATCACTTACAACTTTTTTTAAAAAAATGTTTTAACTTGCCTATAGTAGCACTTACTTTTTTGTGTTGAGGACGGCCGTTTCGGGAGATGTGTCCCTTTGTCAACTCAGACCGTAACTGAGTTACGGTCTGAGTTGACAAAGGGACACATCTCCCGAAACGGCCGTCCTCAACACAAAAAAGTAAGTGCTACTATAGGCAAGTTAAAACATTTTTTTAAAAAAAGTTGTAAGTGATAGCTATTTGTCGACTCTGGCAGTTTTGCACATTTTATATCATTGACTATGAAGACTCTACTGGATTTATAGTTTCATTATAGTAATATATTTCTTTAAAAATATATATAAATATTATATAATTACTAGTTTTTACAATCAATTCAACATTAGATTTAAAAAAAAAAAACTCATCTAACAAATAATGATTGAATATAACTCAGTTTTTTACTTAAATAAGTAAGATAGGTTTTGTTCATTTACACAGATGATCGGCTGTGAACAGAATCCAGTAGTATAAGACCTTCATGGAGGGCTAGTTTCTAGCTGGTTTACATGGAAATAATTTTGATGGCAAAATGGCAATTATTTATTATGCCACTGAAAGGCTTTCAACTTACACCGACACCAAGAAAGTGGTCCTTTTTATTTTGGACTCAACCTCATCTACGCAGGCTATGACCACAAAAAGGTGATGTCGTGAAAAAGTCCTATTCCAACAACTTTTGGCGAGAAAAGAGATCGTTCTATAAAGAGTCTCTGGATATTGTGGCCTTGATAGTTCAGGCATGATAAGAAGCTTGCTAAAAAGGGTTGTGACCTTCCTTAGGAGGTTACTCTCTTAACCTATAATTAAATAATACTTGAATAAGTGAATACATAAGGGCTTAATTGCCGACACATCAGAAACAATTGTTCCTTTTATGAAGCAAGGCCTCTACTGGTGGCGTCTCGCAAGGTATAAAGGTTGTCAGTAGAGGCTTTACTTCATAAAAGGAACAATTGTTTTGAAACGCGTCACCAAGAAAGCCCTTATGTATTCACCTTATTATTTAATCAGTGAATTCAAGATGATTATAGCAAGCAACAAGTAACTCAAGTTATACAGCTTTGTGCAGCCATATAAAACAAACCATCAGCATAATGTTGAAGACAACATGGGAGACACTAGCTTCTGGCAAAAGATGGGAGATATCGTAAGATTAAATGCCATCCTCAAGGGCCTGCTACAGGATGCCACAGTTACTACCATAAGGACAGCAACCTGCCATGACTATCTCCAGAGTCATCTATATCGAATGGGCCTCAAAGACTCCTCTACCTATATCTCTGTCTATCATCATCATCGACCATCATGATCATGATATTATCTCCACTCTTTTATGAGTTTTTTAGCTACTGGATCAATATCAGTCTACAAAGTACCTCAGTTATTCATTCAACATTTTCGAGTGTGAAAGATTTGAAAATACGTGTACATCTTTTCGTTTAAATCTCATCTCTCTTGATCCATCTACCCTCCACTTCGAACCAGTATTTATGCTATCAGTATCTTTGAATTAGGAGGTGAATGAAATATTTAGTACCCCATCTTTCTTACAAGCTTAGAAAATGTAGTGTTAGTTTAATGAAATTTATACAAATGACAACATCGTAAATTAGACCTCTTGTCCAAATGTTTGTTTAAATTTTTTTTTTAAATCTCTAAGGCTATTAGACATTTGAATTCATAGTTTGTATAATTAAATGTTTCTATAGCTAGAAGTAAGTAAAAAAAATGACATTAGTATTTTCTCTGCTGAAAATTAATACCACTAAAACAAAAAACTATCCCTCCCTTCTAATACTTACAGAGTGAGGTGGAATACACAATACCACAACTGCCGAACATTCATAATCATAAACTAATGACCAAAAATCTCCAGGTGTGTGTTTTAGTGGCCATTCTGTAACAATGTACTCTCTTGGCTTGGTATAACCCTAAAACAAAACAACCAGGGAGTTAATTGTATTATAGTACTTTAGAAATTCTGAAAATATAAATCTTTTAAATTGTGTTGTATATTTTATAAAAGCAACAACTTATAAAACAAAGGCCAGTCAGTACAAATTAGTTTTTTTTATTTACAAAATGCAAATCTTAAACATCATTAAAAAAAAGAAATAAAAAAACTTAGTAGCAAAAAAACAATCATTACATTTTAAATTAAAAATGACATAACCTATAACAAAATATATGTTAAGTAGTATAAAGTAATTAGCAATACACTGTTACTGAAGGCACCATCCTTCATCTACACATCTGAGAGTACAACTGATGTAGTGTAGGAACTTTGTGTTGCAAAATAATAGCTTACTGTAGCATATCTGATGTGAAGATAACTATTTACTTTTTACCATCACAAGGCAAGAAACTACAATTTATTAACTTAATTAACAGATCTCCATTGGGTCCCTCATTAAGTTCAATTATTTTCATTTATTTTATTGACAGTAGAGTTATGTTTCAGTATAATAAATCTGTGTATTATTATGTTGCTTCTTCAGCTGCCATGCGTCTAAAGATTCTTCATTGACCAGAAACTTAATGTTAATTTCTCCACATTGAAACCTGTGCATTGGACACAGAATGTCTTCAATTAAAGAATTTTTCGATGTCACATTCTGAATATCTTGGAGAGCAGTTTTGGAGGTAGATACACCAGTTGATACAGAGAGTTAGATTCAACTTTCAAGACAATAAAGAGTTTTCCTGTAAAACCCCAAAAACTTAAGGTATAATGTAAGTATAACCATGTTCCAATGTAGACAATTAATGCCCAATCTTATTGTTCTCATTTGGAAATACCAGGGAAAATTATTTAGCTATAAAAGCAAGTTATACAAATTCTCTTCTTTTAATAACAAAGAGTTTTATTTTTAATATAACTAGGCAAAAAATATACAAATGTGGTATTTTAAAATCTTTTAATTAAAGCAGTTTAAATCTTACTTTTTAAAAACTATAAACTGAAAGGGATAGTTAGTTTTTGGCATATTTTATATTGAATTTGAGAGAACTATTGAAAACGATTTTGAATATTTGAGGATTAAGTTTGAACTGTACAGTATCGTGCAAATTAACCAGAACACAAGGAATTTTTTGTATTTTGTGTGATACATTTACAATACTAACCACTAGTGGCATAATCAAGGGAGCACAGAGGGCACGTGCCCCCTCCAAACCAATTAATTTTAGCAAAAAATATTTTAAAATATAAAACAGTGCAAAAAATGTTTAAAATTTCCCCTAGGAGGTTCCACCCTCTGAGCTCCTGGGTTGTGCCCCCAACCATCCTCCTGGCTACGGCTATGCTAATCACACCCATTCTGTACGTTTTCTGTGTAATGTTACATTGTTCTTAATCTCTGTAATAGTTTTATGTCATAATTTGTGGTTTATAAGAGTATATTCCATATTCCATTACAACATGTTTAGACAAAATAGACATCCATATTTTATTGTTTGTGTATATCTATTGTAACAATGGGTTTAACTTAAAAAAACATTCTTGCTTGTCTTAATTTTTTTACTTGAAAATTGTTTGTCTGTCTGAGCACACCGAAATGACCATAACAAATGTGGTTCTGAGGGCGACGTTGGATTAGAGAAGGTGAATGCTCTTTTTAAAATATTCAAGAAAATGGTTCAATTGAAGGAAAAGAAAGTGCAGTTTTAAAACAAAAACTACTGCAACTCAGGATTGTTTATTACTGAGGAAAAGTGAACAGAATCCAAAATTAAATCTTTTGTACTTGAAGCCAAAGGTATCAACCAGTGGAACAAATTTTCAAATATCAACTATTATATACCAACCTTTATGCCAAGATGGAGGAAATATAATAAACTAGCTAAAAACAACTTTTGACACCAGCTATGTGTAAAAAAATTCTTGTGGTTCAAAGCATATGCTAATTGAATTGTTGAAGACTAGAAAAATGATAAATAAATAACAATAACCCTTGCTACAAATATGTATACCCTACAAAATACACCCTATATGTATACCCTATACAAATAGTACACCCTTGATGGACATTTCACCAACACAGTTAGCATCATCAGAAGGTTACAAACATCGAATCTGACAATGTTTGTAACCTTCTGATGATGCTAACTGTGTTGGCGATATGTACATCAAGGGTGATTAAATATTTGTAGCAAGGGTTATTATTATTTATTTATGATAATGACGCTACTGTGCTCTGTATAAAATTTAACTAGAAAAGTGTTACGTTTTCTGGTGAATCAGATTATCATGTTAGGGGCTAAGGATTTCATATGTTCAAAAAGCAGCAAATCGAAAAACATCACTAGCTCACATCTATTAACCAATTAAATATCTTCAGAAACAAATAGTTTTACGGTTGTTACACATTTGATGGCCCTTGTTCATCAGGGCATTTTGATATATCAAAATTCTGAGGTCAAAGGTTATGGCACATTTTATACAAAATCCCATGCAGCTATGGAATATTGCAACAAGATTCAGCACCATGTCATACTGCCAAAAGAGTGAAAACATTTTTTGAACCAAAATACATTAAAGAGTTGTCATGGTCAGGTAATTCCTCATATTTAAGTCCTATTAAAATTTGAAGTAAGTACAATAGTGAAGTAAGTATTTAAGTAAGTACAATAGTGAAAAAATGACTTAAAATTAAAATAAAAATGTTGGATGTTTATTATCTAAGCCAAATGATGTATCTGAGGAGATAAAGAATAAAGAAGAACAGAGTACTTACTAATCATTCACAAATTCTATAGATATAATATTTTTTAATACACAAAGTTACCTTTTCTTAAATATGGTAACATCTATATTTGGATTAATTTACATGTTACTGTGTGTACTGCCAATGTAATATCATAGCAAAAGAGTGCACAAGAGGATGCGGTTAAGTTTCACCTCGTAGTATAGATGCTGAACATGCTCAGAAAATCACAGTAGTATATATAAAAACAGAAGAGAATTATTTTTTGTCAAAACGTTTACAAATTCAAAATCTATAGACAATCAAACAAAAGGCAAAGTAAAAATACTTTTTATACTAAATGTTTTTAGAGAAATAGAAATCCAAGGCTATTAGTTGTTAATATGTAGTACTTACCAATTCATCATACTTACATCAACAAAAACTGCATTAATGTAGTCTGTGAAGCTATTTCCCTGGTACGATGTCAAGTATGGACGGAAGTTGTCAGCTGTAAGAGGAAAAAATGCTTAGTGAAATGTGAAAGTAGTGTTAAAGCCGGATTGCTTGAAAATTTCTTCAACTTGTTTACCTACTTAGTAAGTTTTTTATTGAATGGTTAGGCCTTGTTTTATTTATATATATATACTTGTGTACTTAAATATACTTAAATTAAATAACTCATTGATATTAATTAAGAATTATATTTATCATATAACAATATACTTCTACGATACTCATACCTATAAAGTTCTAAAAATATAAATTCATATAAACCACACACACACACACACACACAACGCGCGTATGCGCGCGCGCACACACACACACACACAATGCACGCACGTACACACACACACACACACAGCGTGTGCATGCACACACACACAATGCACTTGCACACACACACCCACACTCATACACACACACATATACACACACAACACACACACACAACACACACAGTATTAAATACTTACGAGGAACAATAAGTACATCCCTGTTCTTCTCCCTGTTATCCCCTCTATGGCCTCCAGCACAGTCTCCAATTGTAAACCTTGGAGTCATTTTACAAATTTGCTGAAACCATATTAAATTTTCTCTTAACTCTTTCTCAAATTAGGTTGATGTAGATGTTATAACAAAATTTACTTTAATACTATGAGCCAGAGCTCATAAAATATTTGATATATTGAATATAGCTTTGTTTGATATCAGTGGCTAAGTAATGATTTTAAAGTAATTTTACATGACAATCTCCTAAACTGAGTAACGATAAAGATGAGATGACATAATATCCAACACCTGAATTCTCCTTACAATTAACTTTGACGAATTACTTGACATGATAAATTTTACTTAATCACGTTGATCAAGAGTTCTCAAACTGTGGGGGGGGGGCATAGAAGGTTTTCAGGGAATGTAGATACTTGCACTGAAAATCTAAATATATATATTCACCAATGTTATGAATTTTTAACAATTTAAAAAAAAATTATAATAACATTTGCATTAACAGCATTTATATAATTATAAATGAAATACATGTCTATATTAGGAGTTAAATAAAATTATTTGTGTTTTAATTGACCTAACCAGCTTCAATTTAATACTCAGGTTCTAATTCTTAATGAAATATAAATGGGACAAGGGTGTGATCTCATGTCAGCCTTATAAAGGAAGCATAGAGCATAAAAAATGAGAGCCAGAGATTTAGATAGTTATTAACATAATAAATTATTTAAAATAATACAGACACTTAGACATATGTGACACTTGCCTATAGTAGCACACATGTAGTTGTTTAGTGAGCTTGACCATTTTGGGATTGTCCAATTGTCAACTTAGACCATATCTGACCTATTGGTTGTTTTATCGTGGAGTGGTTTTGTAGGATTAGGCGATTTGTAGGGACATTTTGGGGTCATAAAGTCAAAAAGTGTGTGTAAATTCTAATATAATTGGATGTTGAGCAGGTGTGTGGTTTGAAATGTTTGTATATTTTGTACTGTCGTTTAAAGTCAGTTTTTTTCACTACTACTTACACATATTTTTCAGCAGATGTGTTTTGCCACTAGATCAGTGCTTTGCTCAATGCTGTGAGTCATAAACAGACTCTGTTTACAAATGTCTATAGCATAGATTAATGGATACAGCTCACCAATGATGATAAACTACAACACTGCCTCAAAAATTAACTCAACAACCCAACACAAAAAAGCAGCGTGAAAAATCTCCACGCACAGATTAATCAAAACTCATAGACTAAGCAAAACATTTCATAAATATAATTAAAAAATAGCTTACTCTACATAAAACACTCTCAACAAACAAATTAAACTTGACACCACAAGGAAAGATATTTATGACTCCGCTGGTGTATACAAACTAATTTACTGTTTCTACATGGGCAGAACTGGAAGATCATTTTACACATGTTACTAAGAACACATAAACACACTCACAAACCAAAACACTCAGTTAAACTTTGCTGAACACCTAATATCCACAACACATAACACCAAACCATCAAGTTCTACAAGAAAAAATTAGTGTACACAACCAAACAGTACGAAATAAGCAAACATTTCAGGATATACAAATACTCATTTCTAATAATGGAATGTATGTTCACAATAATGCACTGTGTATTTGTATGTGTGTGTGTGAAAATTACATTATAATTTCATTTTTCCCCTCCTCCCATCTCAACATAAAATAGCAACAGGTCAGTTATGGTTATGAGTTTACAGCGGAAAGATCTCCTGAAATGGCCGTCCTCACTAAACAACAATATAAGTGCTACTTAAAGCAAGTGTCACATATTATATGCCCAAGTGTTTAAGTATAAACTAGTAGTTCAAGGTAAAATGAAAAACAATAAGTACAAAATTAGTTGCTTCAATTAGCTACTGATATAGTAGTTTAATCGTAGTAATTCAGATATGATTACTTTTGTCAAGACAAGGTTGCCAGTAATGCTTAGCAGGATGCTAAAACTAGAGCTATAAACAGATCTTTTTAAGTTAATTTACAGCATAAATTTTCAACTTACTGTTGTAATCATCTTGAATTCACTGATTAAACTATAATTATTAATACATAACTAAGTGAATACTCAAGAGCTTGCTTGGTGACAAGTTTCAAAACAATTGTTTATTTTTAACAAAGTCTAGCCTCTACCTTTACAATCGTAAAAGAAACAATTGTTTCAAAACCCACCAGCAAGTAAGTTCTCGAGTATTCACATATTTATGTATTAATTAATTATAGGATACATTTTCAACTGGTAAATATCTTTGCAATTGATATATATTTTCAATTGGTTTAGATTTTCAACTGGTACTTATTTTCAACTGGTACATATTTTCAATTGATATATATTTTCAATTGGTATACATTTTCAACTTGTACATATTTTCAAGTGGTACATATTTTCAATTGGTATAAATTTACGACTGGTACATATTTTCAACTGGTACATACTTTCAACTGGTACATATTTTCAACTGTTATATATTTTCATTTGGTATATATTTTCAACTGGTACATTTTTTCAAATGGTATATATTTTCAATTGGTATATATTTTCAATTAGTATATATTTTCAACTGGTACATATTTTCAATTGGTATATATTTTCAACTGGTACATACTTTCTCCCATGGTTTGAGTGGTTAATAAGTATATTTTAAAACTTACAGAATATAATGACAAAAAATTAAGTTAAATCTTCATTTTATCCCAACCATACCATAAATATTATGAATTCTAATTCCCCACTGATAAACAAAATTTTACTGTAGGGCAAGAATTCTTCCAAAAATTTATAAAAAATTGAAAATATTTGATAAGTTTAAAGATTTATTTATTTATTGAAAAAACTGGTGTCGTCAGAAAAAGATTATCTATATATGAGTTCCATCCATAAATTTTAAAAAAAAAATAATAATAAAACAAAAGCGTATTTTGCAAAATCATTGTATCTCTAAGAGATTATTTCTGTGTAATGCCATCTGGGGCAATAGATTTTTTTGTACTTAAACCGAAAACTTGGGGTGTTAAGATTTTCAATGATCCTGGACATCATAAAAACATATTTAATGGCTTGCAGATTTGTGTTATATATTTTGATATTTTTTAATTTACTATTATTGGTATCACTTGGCAAAAACCACTACTTACTGATAATTATCAGCAGAGTCACTAGATCAGTGCATTGCTCAATGTAGCGAGTCACTGAGAAGACTGTTGCTCAGGTGTTTTGTATTAGTGCGAGTTTGTTGTATATTGGTGTTCTGTGGTATATTATTGTACATAGTCTACTTTTTAATTATGTATTCAAATATCGTATTAGATTGTGCACTTTTTGCCTTATCGCTCCAGCAACCGCTAAAGCAGCAGTTCTATCAATAATACTAGCATCACTAGACTTGTGTTTTTTTGTTTAGAATGCATTGTGGATGGTTTTTTGGTGTTTGCATATCTCGTAGTTTTCTGCTGTCTTTGATTTGTTGTTTTTTTTTGATGTAGTAAAGGACTTTTAGAATAGTATCTAAAATGGAGTATGTGTATAGTGTGTTCTATTAATGAATGCCAAAGTTTGATTTTGGCTGTGTGTTTTTCATGTCTTTTATGTGTTGCTTGGATCATGTGGGGAAGTTTTTCCCTGTTTGGCCTTCACCTAGAAGAAGATTTTGAATACTCCTGCCCTGTCGTGTTTGTTTTGGAGTGTTTTTATACTGTGAAAATGTTTTTTAGTTGTGTTGGAGACTACTTTGTATTTGAGTTTGTGGAATGAGGAAGCTATTTTTTGTGATGTATTGTCGTGAAATATTAATGTTACGTATTTTTGTATTTGTGAGTAATTGTTGTATTATGTGTATGTTGTTTTTTTTTGCACATAATGTTGTCTATGTGTGTTTGTATCTATTTCTATAGACTATGTATTTAATTGTGCTGAGTTCATTTATTTGCCTTCGTTGTTCATGGGTATGTTGAGTAGTCTGTGTATCATGGAGTGGAAGTCTGTGCATCATGTTTTTGTTGTATGGGGTGATTGGAAGTATTGTGTATAACTCTGTCAGTGGTGGTGGCTTTCTGTATATTTTAAGTGTGTGTTTGTTTAGTCTAGGAAGTTGGTGCTGTTCTGTTGTTCTGCTTCGAGAGTGAAGTTTATGTTATTGTGTAATTTGTTTATGTATTTGTGGATGGTGTTTGTCTGTCTTTTGTTGCCTTTGTATAGTATTAACGTGTCATCAACTTTTTCAGATATTATTATTTTATGCTTTTTAGATAATTTCATGTTTCAGAGAAAACAGTTTAAAAATTATCTACAAATGAGGCACTGAGATGCAAAGGGGTGCAAGTGACAAAAATTAAAATTCAGAGATAAGCAGTGCAAATGATAGGGGATACATTGTTTTATTTGTTGGCAAAGAGATGTAAGTGCTAGCCCTGAAATGTGCTGATATTTAGCGGTGTAAAGAAGAACTACTAATTGAAAGCTTCATTTTGTTTAGCAGCAGAGGGGGTTAGGTACACTTACACCTGTTTGCCTCTTAACAAAATGCTTTAGTGGGGTGTTGTTAAACCAGTGAAAACCAAATTAAAATTGCCATTAATGATGTTGAAATATACAAAGCCCTCAAAGAAGTTCACTTTAGAACAGCAGAAAAACTTTGAGCTGCAAAGACAAAAGCTAAAAAGCTTGCTGAAGAAAACGATTTGTTTTGACCTACAAAAAACTTAGCCTACTTCCGTATTAACTTGCAATAGAGTATAAAAAGAACAACTAGGCAAAATAAC
The DNA here is from genome assembly GCA_036971475.1 of Prosapia bicincta. NCBI lineage: Eukaryota > Metazoa > Arthropoda > Insecta > Hemiptera > Cercopidae > Prosapia > Prosapia bicincta. The sequence goes on from JBAIZL010000005.1 coordinate 226,671,602, forward strand.
TTTGGTCTTATAAACTTGACATACATGACCTTGGTAGAAAGCACTCATCCATGTTCATGTGGCATGAGGGTGAAGCCTCAAGAGGATTACAAGAAATCGGATCCTGTTTGTTGAAATTTGTTCAAAATTTACCACCTTCAGTTAATCACCTCATAGCTTTTAGCGACAACTGTGGGGGGCAAAACAAAAATCAGTATATTGCTCGATTCTGGATGTATATTGTAAGGAATACAAACATTGAGGTGGTAGCATATGCATATTGTAAGGATCACAAATTCTTGGTAGCAGGGCATTCTTACATGGAGTGCGGCCAAGATTTCAGAATAATCGAAAGGGCAAAGAAAAATTTGCAATATGTTTTTGTGCCTCATGATTGGGTTTCAGCAGTGGCAAATTCAAACAGGAAGTTCCAGGTTGTAAAGATGAGTACAGAAGATTTTTTTTCCACCGAAGATATGAGTGATACATTGAAAGTAAACATTGATGGGATCGGCAAATTTCATTGGCTTCGATTAAAAAAAACAGACCCTTTGACAGTTTACTATAAATTATCAGTAGATGAGGACTTACCTTTCTCAGATATTAACATGACCAAACCCAAAACTGGGCGACCTTCAACGAACTTTACTTTAAAACCACTTTACGAACAGCCACCAACTATCTCGACTGAAAAGTACAAGGACCTGCAGTCTCTTTTATAGTTTTTGCCACCCATTAACCACAAATTTTATCAAGAACTTATACATGCGAAGAAAAAATCCAAAGCAGTAAGACCCCCACCAAAAGGAAAAGGAAACTAGACGAAAGAGAAGAAAGGAACAAAGAACAAGAAGGACATGAGGCAAGAAGGACATGACAAGGCAGTCCCATCTACTTCTCATGAAAATCCCATCCCTGGCCTCTCTGACGAAGAACAAGATAAAATGTATGACTCAGATTAACTTTGTATATAAAAAGTAATACATTATTTTCATTTTTATATTCAACAGGTGTTTTATAACCAACAAAATATGCCTTATTCTTCAGTTGCAAAGAGGTGTAAGTAACATGTTTGGAAGTAAAAGGATGTAAGTGATCGGAGGGCAATTAAACAAAAATTACCCTGCCCTAATTTTCCATTATATTTATTTCATACTGCATATTTAAACAACTAAATACATGACAAAATAAAGTGTGTAGATAGCATTTGCAAAAAACATAAGTAGAATTTACAATAAGACTTAAACTTTAAACCAGTTTTACACAAAATCTTACTTTTGTGATTTGCACCCCTTTGCATCTCAGTGCCTCAAATATAACCTATCTGCAAAGTAATATATTTTAATACAATATGAATTTAATAAATTTGTATTTCACTCAACCCTACTTGTAGATGTCTTGAAATATTCATGTTCAGGACTAAATGTTTGTAGTAATGTAAACTTCCAATATGTTCATCAAACAATGTGTAATATAAGCCTTTACCTAACCCTGAAACTATCTTTGATTGTTTACACATTTTACTATTACTTCACCTTTATTTTCATTATATAAACAACTAGTAGAAACTTTTTAAATGACACTATTTTCTTGACTGAACTATTGTTATGTTTCTGTAAGTTACTCTGTCAGTCACATGACTAGTGACAGACAAAATTTGTATACCAGTAACGTGTAGTTCCACTAGTTGCTTTACAAATTTCACTAGTTACCCTTGGATAATACGTTACTAAGCGCTAATTTAACACACTATGGCCGTCAAGGGTGTAGCAGTTGCACAAAAGGGGACTGTTATTCTTAAAAATTATTCACGCAGATGAGCAAATGATCTTCTTGCGTAATAAGCTTTAAATGTTTTGATGACGCTCTGATCCATTGGTTGAAGCAAATTATTTGTGTTTGGTGGCAAAAATATCACTTTCACGTGTTTGTTGAAATTAGTTAAAGTAGTAGGAGGATGGCCAAGTGCATTGTTAATTAATAGAAATTACTTTTAAGAGAATTTGTTTAGACCGATAATAAAGTTGGTTTTGAGGTATGGAATGATGACCAAACCACTCCTAAAAAAAAGCTGTCACCAAACTCTTCCGATTCAACCTCCAAATCACGGGCAAGCTAGCTTTAGAAATATTTTTATTGCCCTTGGATTTTCTGAGCGATAAACTATGAGAGATTGCAACTTACAGTCAACAGCTGTATTTGCGCCAAATACCACTGTCAATCGGTCTTTGGCGGCCTTAAAACCTGAAAATATTTTCTCTTCATGCTCTGTAAAATTTATCATAGGCATTTTCTTCCAGAACAAGCCAGTTTCTGCATAAATCGGACAGCTTGATTTAAAACTTTGTATCTCGGGAATTGCATAAGACAGGGTTGCGTAAGTCAAGGTATTACTATACTTAAAAATTACAGGAAATTTGGCATTTTTTAAATACAAAATATCGTTCAACTTTCATTGTTTCATCAAACGACTCGGTCTGATGAGGACGACTCGGAGTCGTAGTACACAGACTGTTAGTGAAGCCGAGCCGGTATGGAACTAGTGAACGGCTTGCAACATGCATAAATGTAAAAACAATAGGCCTATACATTGATTTAAAATAAAAGTCAAATGAAAAATAAATTTTTATAAATAGACTGGGATTAATTTAAATGTGTTCTAAATATAAAAAATTAATTTGTGAAAAAAAAATAGTACCCAAATTTGTGGGGGGGGGGTGTTAATTACCTTTACTGTCGCCCTTGGATAGAGCAAACATATATAAACAACTGAAAGTGTTATAAGGATAGGGAAGATTTATGTACTGAAATGTTTGTCAGCAAAACAAGTGATTTTTGTAAATCAAATTTATAGCTACACGACAACCTATATTCTGAATAAGATATTGTAAAATTATTAATATGAAAACATTAGCTAAAATATTACAAAAATATAACAATTTAATTTTCAATTTATAAATTATATCACCTAAGGCAATACCAAATCTAAAAATTAAAAATATTGACTATGATTAGTACATTAACATGATGATGCTATAAAACAAATACAGTATAAAGCAAACTAGAAACTTATAAGAATGTTTAAAATTTCAAGAAAATTGATCAAATCAGTATCACTTTTAAAACTGTTTAACCAAATTATTTAAAATGTTTTATTTGATTTATTTTGAACTCAAAATAAAATATCTTAAGAATTTAATTAACAACATATAAATAGAACTGGGAAAGAAGTTAAATCATAATTACAATAATGAATATTACAGTAAGTTTTAGACTTGAAACTGCCATAAGGAAACAGTAAATCCCTAATACATTGGTGTAAAAAGTTAACTCAAATAAATAACTAGTTACGTATAATGTCGTGCTACTCATCAAGTCTGGTTATTAATGTTTAGTTAATATCATTTATTAATGTTTAGTTAATAACATCGTTTAAAGGGTAGCCTATACTAGAGTGAATGAAATAGAAGTAGATATTTGAACATCTTATACACCAAAAAGAAAATGATTTTTGAGGGTTTTAGTAGAACCAATTTTGAAAAAGTATATTTTCACTATTTTATACACTTTAAGTGATATATATTCAAAAGTTTAAACTAATAGTATAGAATTCTAAAATTTTTAAACGAACTTACTTGATACTCCCTTTGATATTCATTTAGTTTTGTAACAGGATCTTTCATGGATTTTTGTTTCAACCTTTGAGATAATTCCTTAACAGGAAACCATGATACTCCACAAACAATAAATTCTTCCAGCGTGTCATAAACAAACTTATATTGGTCCTGTAAAAAGAACATGTTTATCACACAAGTGTGATTATTTATATTGGTAAAAATTTGATCATACAATGTTTCATCTAAAAAATATTGTATAAGTTATTATGAAAATGAATTATACTTACTAATGTCTCTATCATTCCTTTTCGTGATTGACGTAACATTTTTAAATATCCAAAAACATCAAAACCATCTTCTTCTTCTGCTAATTCTAAATTGGCATCTATAGCGAGGTAGACCCCTGAGCGGCCTCCACCATCACTGAAAGCGTATGTTAATTATGTGAAATCAACAAGACTTGAAGTAAAAAACGAAATAAAAAACACTTTTATAAATTAAAATGTGTACTTAAGGTCTCTTGCTATTCACAGTACTTCTATAACTAATTTATTATTAAGTAGTATAATTACGTATTATGAGTAGTATAGTAATATATTATAATATTATTTTGCATTTTTTACAAATTTAAATAGTTTTACGAGGGGTTTCAAGAGGATTTATGAGAAGCATTTTCATGGAGTAAAAAAAGGTTTAATGGAGCTACATAAATAGTTTTGAATGTAGGCTAAATATTTATTAAATATATATCTGTTGAATTGTCAAAAGCATTGAAACTTTAAATAAAATTAAAAATAATCTGACAAGAATTCAAACATATTTTTGTTTACCATGTGTAATTTGCTTTAAAATTATTAAACAGTTTCAAATTACTTAAAATAGATTCAAAGATTCAAACTATCCTCTAGCATTTAAAATAGAAATATTTTATTTTGTTGCTGTATTAATTTATAAGGGAAAAGAGATGTTGAATGGTGGTTGTATGGTTAGAGCCTAATTCCTAAAATAAATCTACTCTATAATAAAAATGCCAATGTCCAATTGTACACATTTTTTACAACTGTGGCCTTCATAAATGCCAATGGCGTCCTATGAGAGGGTGGTTAAAGTATGGAATAGCCTTAAAGAAGCCAGCACTGCTTACAGATTACCGCGAGTTTTTCCACAATTTACCAAAAGCTAATTATAGATTGAAGAACCACAGTCAGTCGAAATCAGCACCCATGGACATGGAACTGAGGTTAGCAGCCCTGCATATAATCAATGAAGAGTACCCACAAGCAGAATGGCTATATATATATATACGGATGGATCTTCAATACCGGAAACAGGTGCAACCGGAGCTGCCTACTACAGTCGCAATTTTGAGGGATACCTAGCAGTGGGAACTCCCCAGAGCAATTACGATGGACAAATAGCAGCAGTACAAGCAGCAGCAGCCGAATTAAACAAAATAGCCCCTACACAGGTAGTTTTCTTCATCGATTCACAAGCGGCTATCCGAAACCTATCACCCAATACAGATACAGACTGGAAAAGAACAATGGAAACAAGAAAAGCCCTGGAACACCTGGCAAATGGGGGTTGGCTTATAGCTAGCTTTTCAATGGATCCCAAGCCATGTTGGCATCTATGGAAATGATAGGGCAGACTTTCTGGCCAAAAAAGGTACATCCATGACACAATCCATTTGCATGCCTTCGTTGCAAAGCACTAAAGCCCTCATCAATGCAACTATCGATCGGGCCAGCAAACTGCACCTCACACAGCAATCAGCAGGAAGAAAATGGGAAAACATAGTCACCACAAGGCCCATCGACCACAGACTTCCACGAGCTGTAAGCGTTGCCAAGTTCAGAATGTAAACCGGCCACTATTACCTGGCCACCCATCTACATCGCATCGGTGTGCTCCCAACACCGGAATGCCCTCTCCGTGGACACGGTACGATGGATGCGGGTCATCTGATGAAATACAATGACCATTCCGGAGAGGATGATGACCCACTGGTTCGTTTATACTGGTCAGCGCGTCACCAAATGGCTCAACAGCCAAGGGTGGGCGTTGGCTAGTAAGTAAGTATATTTTTGTTTACCATGTGTAATTTGCTTTAAAATTATTAAATAGTTTCAAATTCCTTAAAATACAATAAAAGATTCATACTATTCTGTAGCATTTAAAATAGAAATATTTTATTTTGTCGCTGAATTAATTTATAAGGGAAAAGAGATGTTGAATGGTGGTTCTATGGTTAGAGCCTAATTCCTAAAATAAATCTACTCTATAATAAAAATGCCAATGCCCAACTGTACACATTTTTTAGTGAAACAACTTGAATTTTTAATAAAGGTGTAGTAAATTAAGGTCAAATTAAACAACAGGATTATATACTTGTAGGTACAATTGAATAAAAATTATTAATTATGTACAATATAAACTCTTGAATTTTGTAGTCCATTACGTTCAGTGAACTTAATCATTTTAATATTTGTTTATGACTATCCCAATTTTAAATTTTGTAAATTTGTAAATTTGTGAAAACTTACAGAGACAGAATGTTTTCGATCGCTATGTGGCAATCTTCATCAGTGTCTTCTGCTTGGAGATGTTGGGTCAAGCAGTGACGGTTTTAAGGACAGGTTTGCGATAGTATCAAAGATTATGTATAATTTGTATTGTGTTTGTTTATTTAATATGTTTGTATTTTGTGTTTTTGTGGGTCTGTAAAATCTAGTGTGATGACATGTGGTTTTTTGTTAATGTGTAAGATTTCTAGGTTATGATAAATGTCTGTGTATTTGTGTCCTGTTCCTTTTGGGTGATTGGAAAATGCTGATTTGGTGTTCTGTTTTGTGTTCCATAGAGTCTGTGTTCAAAACAAAGAGTCAGCTAAGACAGCACCCCTGGAGAGCAGGGGGTATTACAGATCAACATCCAACCCATGGAAAGGTGCATCCCGTGCTGGAGTTGTGGTATCAGGGGTGGTATTTATGCCACTGCTAAGTTAGTCTGTAAATATTACACTCTGTAAAATTTGTAGATATTAGGAATGTAGACTTCTGAACTATTACCAATGCCAGTTTGTAATAGTCTATCCAATGATATAATTCTCCTACATGTAAATACTTTATCTACAAATTGTATTCAAGGATAAAGAACTTACTTGCAGTGGACAACAATAGGCCCTTCTTGATTATTTTTATAAGAGCCTACAACCGCTCTCATACGTCTTCGAAACTCTAGGATGGCATTTGAAAACGGACAGGTGTGAGAAGGCCACTCTGTGTAATGAAACTGAAGGAGCGTTCTTTCTTGTTCTTCTGGCTAGTAAACAAAAGATTTGAACATTAATCTTAAACAACACACTCTTTATATCCAAAATAAAATTTTATTTTTATTAATAAAATAAATCTGAAGACTTGTTTGAAGTAATATATAATCAGAGCTCTGAGGTACATGGGTGGAGTTACAAGTTTTGTTCTGGGGGGGGGGGCATAAGATTGCCATGGGGGTACTCCGTCCCAAAAATAGAGAGCGTTTAAAAACTTGTTGACATTGAGCCAAAAACGTATATTATAAGGTACATGTTTTAAACTACTTTTTTATTGATAAGTTAGGTTATGGTATTCAACAATATGTTTCTCATGGGGTGCAAATCTGGGGGCTTTTAGGCTTAAAGATTTGAAAAATTCCACAATTTTAAATTTGTTGTAATTTTGTAAAGTCATAAGTCCAAAAACAACTCCAATTTTATTTATATGAGAAATATAACGTTGAATACCAAATTTCGTCTGAAACAATTCCAAAAATTTAATTTTTAACTTCATGACTTGAAAGATTTTAATGAAGTTCATATTTTTCATTGAATTTACAATCATATTTAGTAATGAACTCGCATATATCAAGAAACAACTGATACTATCAAGTATATTTCTTATCAGCACTGTTATTATTTTTGTAGTATTTTAATGAGTTTATTGTAATCTTTTGACTATAAAAAAAATAATACACCTGATAAGAAAGTTGGGGCGGGGGGGGGGGGTACAATGTCACTGCCCTTAACTCTACCCATGCTGAGGAATAGCACAAGGCAGTATATAACTCTTTATATATATTTAATTTTTCTGAAAAAGATTTTTTTCTTATGACAATAGTCAAGAGTATTGTCTTGAGCTTTTGTAAGAATTAATTATAAAATGAGTATAAATTTTTAATTAATAGTATTGTTTAGAGTATAGCATGCACTGGATGGAAACAAAATGAAAGTATTTATCAAATGATATAAGGCTGGTTAAAGAAATGTATCATTTGTTAAAAGAAATGAATTATTTGCCTTTTTATCGTGAATAATGTAACTTTTATTCATTATTTGTAGTTAATAACTGTAACTAGTATGGATCAATTTGTGAATTTTATTAAACTATTCAAAATGTAAAATAACATGAACATAATAATAAAGAGAAGAAAAATTAAAACTGAAAACTTAAATTTGAATTAGGCAAGGCTGGATCCTTGAAAGAGAAAATGAAGCAAAACATGGGTTCATTTTGAAAGAAGTCAAAATCATTTTCATTTAAAAAAATGTAAAAGTTATAAATAAAATAGAAGTTAATAATTTTTTAAAAATAAATTTTATGCTGTGATGAGTCAGAAGAGGCAAAAAAGTTAAATGTTTAGTAAGCGGTTATATAATTTTCATTCTACAGTGAAGTCACGATAATCTGAATGTCTGTCTAATCTAAAACCAAAATTAAAGCACTTTTAGGAATAAAAAAAAAACTAAGAAAGAACAGTGAATAAGTGTATTAAGTGCTCAAAATTACGATACGTTTCAAAGAAGACAGTATAATGAACAAAACAGAACAATTTTCTAGACAAACTACATAGGTTTAAAAAAGTCTGTTACATGTAAAATCTGTCGAAGAGGAAAATACCTTTCTTTTGAAGCAAAACTACGCCAACGCTTCAGAAACAACATATCCGCTGGTTCGCCTACAACAACATAGTCCTACATAAAAGGTAGTTCTTGAATGCCCTTGGTTTTGCTGCTTTACCAATAACCATGAAAGAGAGTATATGATTTCCTACAGCATTACTACAGGCTAGATCTGTTAAACTTTCCTTGCATATTTTCAAACTGGGTGCATTTTTTTCTTCTTTAGCAGTCAGACGTTTTTTGGTAATACCTTAAAGTTAAGACCAGTCTTATCTGCAATATATGTTTGCTGCGGTGAATAGTTTCCTGCATTAATAAGTTCGGCAAATGTATTTGAATTCAGTTGCAGCAGCCTCATAAGACAATAGCCTTTCCCCTTAAAGTAAAATTATGAACCCAATGCTTTATTAATTTTTAAAAGTGAAACATTTGATATTTTACAAATATTGGAAAAAAAATCACCATTACAGTTACAGTGTTGGAATCCTTGACGTAATAGGTAATGTTTTGGTGGGGAAAGGGGAACATTTCCCGCCAAAATGGTTATTCATTACTTTGGCTATCTAATCGTAGCTGTTATTCACAATTTTAAAGCAAACTCATTATTTTTTTAATGATAATTATGACTTTAGCAAAATTGTGTTATATATTACGTAAAATGACTGATTAATTACAATGAAAAACATATATATACATATATATTGTAACGAAATTCATTAACTTAAAAAAATTGTTTGTAAAATATTTGAACTTGTGAGATCATAGCACACTGTTGGTATCTAACAAAGGGTAGTCTATTGTAAATCTTTAAAAACGGTTACTCTACGTACCTGTAAGCCATAAATATTAAAACACGTTGAATAGTTTCATTATAGGTTAACCAAGATGAGACTCGATCCCTAGAGAGGCGTTTTACTTGGGCACCGAGGGACCATGCAGATTTATGGTGAAAAATCTTTAAGAATGCAGAAAAAGCATGTCCAGCGAAACACCTGCACCTTGGGAAAGTTCGACAAGTTCCTGCCCAAGCCAAAGGGAAAGCTATGAATAATGGCGTTCTGATAGGCTGGAACAATTTTCAGTGCCATAAGGAAGCCAATCAAATATGAACCTGTACGGAAACGATCCAAAGGAAAATACTAAAGTCAGTCTATCCTCAACACTCGAAGGGGAGTCAAGCTCTAGGACTCGAAGGAGTCAAAATGCAAGACTCGAGGAAGAAATAGGTTAAGTTTAGTAAGAAACGTTAAATTCAAATAAAGTAAAGTCGCAATGTAAAGTATTAGGTGAGATTAATAAGGGAGATAATTAAATAGAAAGTGATGTTAAACTAGAGATATAAAAGGGTAATAATTGAGATTTAAGAAGGGAGATTATTAAGTAATGAGCTATATTAAGTGAGGGAGCTTGAAAAGCAGTATGTGAGATTAAGTAATGGAGATAATTGAATAGTAAGTGGAATTAATAAGGGAGATATTACAGAAATAAAGTAAGTTATGGCATAGAAGCATTTCGAGTGAAAAGAGAAAGTGAAACATATGAGATCTGTGAATAAGTGCAAAGGTGTCTAGTGAAGTGAAACATGGAACCACGTAAGTAATAAGTATTAATTTATCTGAAATTAAAGCCAACTCTTTAAAGTCAAAAATATTAAGAACTTTATAAGCTTTGTAACGGACAAGGTTATTTGGGAAATGAAAATATAAAGTTTTATATTACAATGTTATACAATTTATTAATCAATGACAAATTACAAAAGAACAAAGACAGCAATGTGTCGAGTAATTTACTTTTAATTACTGCTAGTTATTCCATACATTTTAATTACTTATTAACCTTTAAAATTATATTTATATCGACAAGATAGTAACTTAAGTTTTTCCAAATTAATTTTGGAATGAATATTCAAAGGACAATTTCTACCCTTCATGTGTTAACCGTTTATCAATTAAAAATTCTTCAACTTAGTTAACATTAAAATACATTTTTTTTATTATCATCTAAAACTTACCTGATTGTGCACATCACTTATAAAACACTTTAAAACATAATAAACATTGCCAATGACTTTTGGAATCACTAAACACTTAACACATCGCTCTTGCAAATCAGCACACTTAAACAAAAATGATATTAACTTTTACTCATTTGAAATACATAAATAATCGCTTCTGACTTCTTCTTTAGCTCGTTAATAAAATTTGGTACCGGCCTTGACATCTTAAAATTTGGAATACTGGAAGCTTACTAATTTCTAAATTATGTCCGAAAATGCCATTACGTCTGTTCTGTTCAAGGACCTCTGGATGAGTGGGGCTTCTGAAGGGGCACGCCAACGGAAATTCCCACCCTCGGTTATTATTTTGAATTTTTTGATTGGTCCGTCAGATCAGGCGATATCAGACCATGCTTACGTCACATCGGGTGATGTCAGTTTTTTTTAACTTAACCTACCCAACTCGTACGATATTTTACATTTTTACCCACTAGGGGCGCTACGAAACTTAACCTAGAATTACAATCGTACCAAGAAAACAAAAATTTTCTTTTATATTCGGACGATACAATTATTAAATAAAAATTAAATATATAAATGAATTTATGTGGAACACCTTATTTTTAAGAGTGTTACAGCTTTAAATTAATTCTTTAAACAGTGATAGTTCATTGAAATATAAAACCTATCAAACCAGGTGCAGTAATCTATACACGCCTTAAGATAATTAAGGACATTTTATTTGAATTGTTAATTTAAGTATAAATATAAGAAGTTTTAATGCCTAACGGAAAAATTAGAGTTAGTTAAAACTAATTATATGTAACAACCTGTAAATGCTATCATTTGAACTCAGGATTAAAATAAATCAGTTATTGTAAAAACAAGTTATTGTAGTTACGTAATAATTTTATTTCCTTAAAGAGTCAATTTATCCTGTAGGGCAATTGAGTAGGTACGTTATAATATATATATATATATACATACAGTAGAACCCAAGAAATTCTCTCTTGTGTAAACCATACAAATACAGTCCCGTCAATTTTTTCATTCACTGAAACTTTCACGTGATGGCATTGCTCCAAAGACTTTTCACTTGTATCACTGGAAAACTTTAATTTTTGATACAGAAATATGTAATGAATGCTCTAATATTATTTGTTAATAAAAAATGGACTTCTGTCAAATCCAAAACACACATGAAATCCGAACGTTTTCGACAAATCCGAACAGGCTATAGCTCCAATTAGTTGGGATTTGAGGGGTTCCATATATATATGTGTGTGTTTATATACACACAATATATAAATATATAGAATAAAATATTTTTTGGATAGTGAAGCATTGAACAAGATATGATCACTGCTTTCAAACCGCCATTTAATTAACGCAATACTTTAACGCTTATTACACTTACTGTATCTTTTTTGTGAATAATACGAATGGTCCTAATGTGGAAATTGGCCAACCCTTCTTCGTGCTTCACAGAAATGTTAAGATCTCCGTAGTCTTCACTTTTTACTTTAGCAGAAGGCCAGTACTGCATGCACATAACCTAAACATATATTACATTAAAAAAAACTGAAAGTTAAATGTTATATACATATAAGTGGCCGAAAAATGCTTCATCACACAAGGTAAAAATTAATTGCACTTAGTGTGGTGGAACAATTGCTTACAATACTTATATATATATATATATATATATATATATATATATATATATATATATATATATATATAAAGATTTTTGTTAATTGTAAACAATTATTCCATCAAAAAGTGCAATAATTTTACCTTATGTGATGAGGCACCTTTCGGTCACTTGGCCATTGTCGAATCACTGTTTTAACTTGGTTAGTGTTAAAATCGTGATGGACAACGTGAAATATATAGATATAAAATTTAAAACTATTTTTATACTTGAAATATTTTTATTCATTAACTATATTACAAGAAAAAATATCACCATATTTAATGGTGGTTATATATATATATATATATATATATATATATGTGTGTATGTATATTTAAAAAAATAATACCACGAACGTCTCTTTCTCAGACAGTCATAGTCGTCCAAGTATATGGATATAGACTACGTTACAAAAAATAATATCAGCATATTTAATATATATATATATATATATATATATATATATATATATATATATATATATATATATCTATATAAGTATATATATATGTGTGTGTGTGTGTGTGTGTGTTTAAAAAAAAAATACCACAAACGTCTCTTTTTTAGACAGTTATAGTCGTCCAAGTATATGGAGATAGACGTTTCCACTCTAGGACATTAAACAGCATAATTGCAAGACTCGTTTATATTAAGGGTGTGAGTATCAGCACATCTATGATTGCAGCAGTGTTACCATTAACAGCTTTGTTAAAAGTTATGATGTTTTTCAGGGCCTTATGTTTGATTGTTATGGTGCATTGTAAGAGACTACTGTATACATTTAGTATTTCAATTTTCTTGAAGCTTAAATATATTTTTTAAATATTTTAATTGGATTTTTGTTTCTAAACCTTCTAATTGAAAGTATAAAATTATTTAACCAAAAATAATGATATTTAAAATAGTTAAAGATATTCTTTTTAAAAAATTAAAACTTTTGAGCATAAGTTATTAATATGTGACACTTGCTTATAATAGCTTTACTTTCTTTGTTTGATGAGGACAGTTGTTTCTGGAGATGAGTCCCTTTGACAACTCAAACCATAACAGAACTCATTATGTAAAGATAATGAGTGCTACTATAGGCAAGAGTGGCACATCAATTATATTCAAATGTTTTAGTGTAAGGATTAGAGGTTAAGCTGAAGATGGAATCAAATAATATAAATTATTTATGTTGTTAAGTTTTCTAATTATTTTTGTTTTCACACAACTGAAACTTCAAATTAAAACATAAATAAATAAGGATTACCTTGATAAAATCAAATGTTTTAGTAAGCATAACAATACACGATGCCTTCTCCTGCCAAATCATCCTCCAAAACTCATTAACAGTCACTTCTGTTGGCCCCTGTGTAACTATATATGCGTTGGGTTTCAACAAACTCTGAAATAAAAGTATAAAATTTATTAATACTGATAAATATGGAACAGGTTAAAAGTAGCCTATAACAAGTTTCATTCATTTGAAAGAAATTAATTTCATAAAACAAACTTACTTACTAGCCAACTCCCACCCTTGGCAGTTGAGCCATTTGGCGACGCGCTGACCAGTAGAGATGGGCATCCCTGAAGATGGGACTGTTGTAATCCTGGGCCCGGTCCAGGGCTGTGCAATCATTAAGGTGTTCGGCATTCATAAGTTCACCACCACACAGCAGACACTCCGGGGTCGGTAGCACATGAATGCGGTGGAGGAGGTGCGCACAAGGTAATGATGACCGGTCTTCAATCTGAAAGCTGCAACGCTAACAGATCGGGGCAAGTTTTGGTCAATTAGTCTACCTGTCACAAGACTTTCCAGCCGTTTTCCTGCTGAGAGCTCCCTCAATCGAACGTGACTCCAATTTTTAGTAGACTTCTATATTAGGGACCTGGAGGGATGTAGTGAACTCAGATGCTCGGGCTGGGGGAGGCTTGTTCCCTGCTTAGCTAGTTGATCAGCCTTTTCATTGCCAGTGATGTTTACATGGCTCTGGACCCACTGGAAATTGTATACCCACCCGGCATTTATGAGAACATTTAGTTTTCTTCTACATTCTATGGTTCTACTACAGTCGGTCCGTGAGTTCCCAGAGAGATTCATGATGGCGGTCTTAGAGTCAACAAGGAAAACAGCCTTACCCGGAGCAGTCAGTTTCTCAAGTTCTATTGCTTCACCATATATGGCAGCTACCTCACTGTCATAGTTGCTAAGATGGGCCCCGACAGCAGAAAATCCCTCAAAATATAAGCAGTAGTATGCAGCACCTATTTTGCCTGATCCAAGTATGGATGATCCATCTGTGTAAATTTGGAGCCATTCTGGTGCAGGGTATTTTTCATTGATAGTTCGGAGGGCTGCACTTCTAAGCTCCTGATCCGTAGATGCATTCTTCCGCAAGTGATGGTGTGTCAGGAGGAGCTCTGCCTCAGGGAGCTCCTGGAAGCAGTCTTGAAAAGCAGTAAGTGGAGCTGGTTCTCCGGGAGTGACTCCATACTTTTTATAAAGATCCTGGTAACAGACAAGGGGCGTTCGCTGGGATTTTAGTCTATCTGTGGGCTTATGGTACTCGTCCCAAGATTTGTTTGTTCGTTTAAATCGTTCCCAAAAACATAGGGCTAACATCTCCCTGCGTATTTGTAGTGGTTCAATCTCAGTTTGAGCCTCCATAGCAATAGGAGTGGACTTGGCAGCATCAGTTATCACTCTTAAGGCATTGTTTTGAGCAAAATAAAGTAAATTTGTGGTGCATTTACTGGCCGGGACTGTCACCTCGGAACCATATTCTAAGATTGGTCTTATATATGACTTGTAGGCAGTCTTTAAAACACCTTGGTTAGCTCCCCAACTACCTGTTTTGTTTTCAATTAAAAATGTGTTTACTGAAAATTTCCTATTTTTCAAAAGTTTCTTGCAACAATTTAGCAAATATATAAGAAAATCTGGTCTATCAAGTTCATTTCCAGCTCAAGTGTGTTTTCCTATGCATTGCAATGCTAATGCATAATGAATGGAACATTTTATTTGAATATTTCCAACCATTATACTTTTTATTGGTTGATGCCTTTCTTCCTCAATCAAAAATATGTCTGTACTATTCTATACTAAAAACACAATCTGAAGGGATTTGTATGTTTCATACAAATTTTGTATTGTAATAGAACAAAATAGATAATTAATAATGATTAATGAATTGGGACATGAGAGTTAAATATAAAGTTAATGATGACACTGTATGGTAGAAGAAAATCATTTATGTTATCAAATCCCTCAAGTAAATCTACCCTAAGTCCACCAAGATTGACTCCTTAGCGTCTCGGGGCCTTGTTGCCTTCAATGTTTATCCGAGGTGGGCTCTGCCCTCTCACTCAAGTTATAAAATAGTGAATTTCAGGTATTCACTTGAAATAATAAAATTAATGTTATAACTGTAAATCTGGACGTGTTATCCTTACACTCAGATGATTATAGGCGTCTTATAGGTTGTAAGTTGCAACCTTACTTTGTTTTTTTATTAAATATTCTCATAATGACGTTGTAAACACTGATAAATATTTAAAAAACGGTAAAATATAATTAAATTACATAAACCTACTGTATTAAGTGAGTATTTTAAATAAATAATGTATTTTGTTTTTTTTTTATAAATGCAATAATTGCCTTGACAGGTGAAGGTTGATAAATTAGAGATGTTACTCATATTATTGCAATATAATGTAACATCTCATTAGTTAGCCTTCTACTGTTGAGCCAATCATTATTTCAAAATAACAAAAACATTGTTAAAGACAGTTATTTCAGTTTAAAAGATTTACTGTTGAACACACTGCCCAAAGTATTATAGAATGAATCCTAAAGTAATATATTTAAAATTTTACTATTTAATAGACAGATATAAAATGTGTCACATATTTACTTCTATTAACTTCCTGTAATAAAACTTAGGGGGTTAAGGTTTAGCATTAATAATATTTTTCTCCACCAAAGTTTTCCTAAAATTGGTTCTTGTGATTGAGCATGTGGATATGATTAAAATTAAAGGAAGCTTGGTGTTGAGACATAGACATATTGTCTTCTCTTATGCAGACTATAAAGAGAAGTACGAAGATGTGTTTTAATTGACTGACGTGACAAATTACAATACATATGTCGTTTCCAAAAAGATATAAGAAACATTTTGCTGACTTTCATCTCGATATTTTCAAACAGATTTTGACTTTGGTAGCTTAACTGAGACCCTACATTACCAGGCCGGGCAACAATTCAACACATTCTATTTTTTTTTGTTATTTAATATAAGAATAAACTTTAAGTGTAAGAATAAAAAAAAAATTGTAAAGTTAAAAAAAATATTTAAAATTTAATAGTTTTGTAATTAAAAAACGTTTATTCATTAAAAAAATTGAACAAATTTTTATTATGAATAAAAAGAAACACAACAAAATTTAAAAAAGTGGTAATAACTTAATTTTTCTAACCTAAATTATGATTTAAAAAATATTCAACCAAAAAGATACATTACTGATAAAATTAAATGAATCCCGAAGTCTAGCTGTAGCTAGAATAACCAGTCCATCAAAAGGTTAACAAATACAGTATATTTTATGACTGTTTATAAATACAAACTTACTCATTTACACACGCGCACGCACACGTACACATACACACACACACAACACACAAACACACACACGCGCCGGTACACACACACGCGCGCGTAAGCATGTCACACGTACGCTTGTACGAGTGCACACGAGCACGCACGCACAAATGCATGCAAGCGCGCACGAATACATGCACACACACACACATACAGACAGACACACACACACTCACACATACCAACACACGCAGGTACGCACACGCGTGCGTAAGCATGCTCATACACGTACGAACGCACAAATGCACGCACGCACGCACGAATGAAAGTGCGCACGCATGAATGCACGCGCGCACGAACGAATGCAATCGCGCACGCACGCACGAATGCAGCCGCGCACGCACGACGAATGCACTTACATACACACACACTCGCGCGGGCGCATGCACGGACACAGATACAAGCCGGTACGCAGACGCGCGCGTAACGATGCTCAAACACGAACGCACGCACAAATGTCATCCGCACGCACCCACGCGCGCTCGCACGCATGCATACACAAATACACACATCTACACAAACACACGCACGCCGGTACACACACACACGCTTAAGCATGCTCACACAGATACGCTTGTACGAATGCTCGCGCGCACGCACGGGCAAATGTATGCAAGCGCGCAAGAATAAAAGCAAAACACACACACACACACACAAACACACACGCGCGCGTAAGCATGCTCTTACACGTACGCTTGTACGAATGTACGCGCGCACGCACGCACAAATGCATGCACGAATAAATGCATTCGCGCACGCACGCACATGCATGCAAGCGCGCACGAATGGACGCACACACTCACACACACACACACACACACACACACACACACACACACACACACACACACATATATATATATATATATATATATATATATATATATATAATAGAAGGTTCTACATACACTTTTAAAATAAATATCAACCTCTTATGTTATATGTGAAATTATTCCATTATTCTATTAAGCATTGTCTTGTGTTCTAATAAACCCAAATATTCTGTTCCCATAAATCCGAAGTCCGGTCGAGCGGGTTTCGGATAAGCGGAGTTACACTATGCCTAAAATGTCAAATTATAACCACATTAGCAATAACACTTATTACTTACATCTACATATGAGGCATTGACATAGTCTGAATCTGGAATGTCAGGCAGTGTATCCAATACAACTCGATTGTAATCATCTGCGAACACATAATAGTTCAAGACATTTAAATTTTACATTATATAATGAGAGCATATGTTATGTTAAAAACAAACATTTGCCTTTCTATGTGTGGTGTTGGACAAAAAAAATACTATTTATACGCTTTTTCCTTGCTTGCATTGTGTTGCAGTTTTTTAGCTTTCCTTTCTCATTGTCCGTTTGCGAAGGAAGGTTCATAAGAAACTGGTTAATCCAATTGGTTTATTTTATTCTTTTCATTAATTTTTAATCCTAGAGCATAATCATGATATTGTGTGGCAACCATGGTCACAATTTAAGATTGTGCGATGGAGGTTTTGATGACAAGTAGATAGTGGCAAAAGAAAAATCGATATTATACATCTGTGAGAACATTATTATCAATGGGAAAGTTGACGCAGTGGTAAAGCGCGCTAGACTCTGAATACGAAGACACTCAGTTCGGATCCGACCTAAGCCCCAAAATTTTTATAATTTAATTATTGGATACATATTTGGAAAACATTTATTAACATCAATCTTCATTCGTTATAGAAATGTATTTGACCTTAATTGGATGAATAAAAACGTATTTGATTAATGATTGAAAATGTGTACAATATATAGGGCCTAAATGGAGAGTGTGAGGCAATAGAAGGAATTTATTATTAAAGACTGTTAAAAATGCAATCATAGGGGTTAAAAATGCAATCATTCATTGGAAACAAATGCAATATATATATATATATCGCAATATGTATTCTTGTGTATTAAGTCAAAATACAAATACAAGAATATATATATATATATATATATATATATATAGGCATAGCTTTTTTTCATTTCAATGCTATTACAGTTTTAAGGAATATTGTTTCTTGTTGTAACCTGTTTTTTTTTGCAGTTCGGTCATTTATACGTTTCGAGACATAGCAGGAGAGTTGGCCAGCCGATGTCAGTGTCGAGCCTCGTTTTAATACGTATTAGTCCACTGTCTTGTTTGCCATTGTACCTTGGTGGAAGAGAGGGGTAGTCAGTTGCCTGGCCTCCCCCTTCCAGTAGTAGTCAAACGCCCCTCCTGCGCATCTCAATCCCTTGCTATTTCTCGGGAGTTATACGCAGGCTATGCTAAATTTTTTTATTAGAACATTTTTTTCTTTTTGGGTTGCATTGCTGGATTTATCGAAGTCGGCTGATGCAAATGTTTTGGTTATTACGTGTATTTTAGTATTCATTTTACATTTCAAACAAACAGTTATCACGAATTTAGGTTAGCTTTTGTGTAATAATTAACTTTTGAATTTATTTATCTCTTAAGAGTTTCATGTAAGTATATTCAATTCTAGTCCTGCGCTAAAAATGATTTGTTTCAGAAACAGTTTGTGAAGAGAATCGATAATTAATTACATAAATTATTTTATTTGTATAACACACGAAAAATGTGTATAAAGTTTTGTATATTAGTATTAAACACATTATTACCTATAGAATAGGGGTTTTGTCAGTGTACTACACAATCAAAAATCTCTATAAAATAATGGTTCTCAAGTCATTCATAAATTATTTTTCCAATAATATTTTCAATTAATAACATTTGTATAGTATTTCTTAAACACTTTAGTCCGTGACGACTGGGGAAGCCTTTAGATTTGAATATAAATGTTTAACGACTTGCGAACTTATAAGTTATTTAAATTTAGAAAAAATCTCACAGACAAAACGTTTATGATGCACTATGCGATATTCCTCAGTGTCTCAGGGACTGATCTTTTCAGTGATATTGAGAACGTGAATGCGATCAAAAACGTTTTATTTCACTAGGTTTCTACATTTTTACTTAAATTATAAAATCAGCAAGTTTTGCTTTATGCAAAATTTAAAAATTATTTATCTACAACATAAAAAAACAAGATGGGTTGGGAAAAATATATAAAGAAACATCTATAGATAAACCAAATAATAACATAAAAAAACAAGCAACAAAATAAAATGAAGTAATGTAAATAAATTGATAAATGACTGGTATTGAGGGGGCTTCTAGCATGCGACAGGAGAAATTTTATAAACTAATTACATACGTATGTAAATAAAACATCCTTGCAATTTACTCTCCCCCAGAAAAAATATTGTTCCCTAATATTGGTTTTAAAATATCGTTTTACATCGCTTTATAACAATACCTATACTGATAATGGTTTAGCGTTATTCAAAGGGGGCTCCATTTTACAAAACCTATTATTCATATTAAGTTTCTTTTATATAATTTTAAAATATAAATTTACAATAATAATAATTTCTTGCATGCCAAGTGGGTAAACATTTCTTATCAAATTGATTCTGGCAACTGTTCAATCAAAATATGATACAGCTCCGTATTGCCTTAGCCTTTGAAGTATTGCAAAATTAAACTTCTATGAAACGTATGCTTTGTTTTGTTTTTCATTTCTCATCCTTGCAACCACAAAGTGCCACAGCAAAGCGTAGCAAGGTACAGCTAGAATAAACATAAAGTTACAATGAAATTGATTCATAAACTCACTAATATAAGATGATAGAGTACATAAGATTATACGGCACCGAATTAGTGTAGCAATTATGTACAATTGGATAAGTTTGTGTGTTATTTGTGTATAGTAAGCGTGATATTTATAGTGGGATAAATCTCTGAACTGTTATTAATTGTTCAATATAATCGTCTTGCTTTTGAAATGTTTGTGTTTAAACAGGGTAATTAACGAAGAGACCTAAATACTTCTGGAAATAAATCTACATCAAATAATAAGAAAAAGATATCATATAAACATAGATACATATATGCTTTAGCTAGTCTACGGGTAGCAAAGGTTTTTGCCCAGATTTCTGGTCCTAATATAAAATAATATCGTATTGAAACTTTTGAAGTGTACGATTGTAATTTGTATAAAGTACCAACGAAATTTGAGCATGATAATAGAATAATAGCATAGTAACAGATATCTTCTTTTTACAGTTTTAATATTTTAGTTTACAACTGTGCTATATGTTATCTGTGCAGTAGCGGCTACAATGGGCTTGGGCCTACCCAACGGTTTTTTAATATATTTGTTGCAATCCTTAATTTTCAATAATTTAAAACGATAAATGGTGTATAAATAAGATCAAAGGAAATGCTCACAATATTATAGCGAAATTTAGAATGTATCTTGCAACAATAAAGTAGCGAATGACTCTTAGGTTTAGCTTATTATATTAACTTTCTCTGAGAATAAACATGCCCTCAAGCACAAAATTTAAATTTTAAAAAATTTTTAGGGGAATAGGCTGGACCCCCTTCTAGTAGTTACGACTCCCTTAAATTATACCTAGCCAAAACATAAATCCTACAGCCGCCCCTGTATTTGGGCATTAATTTGGGCTGATTAATTTTGTTTGTAATTTTAAACAATGTGTATGTTTATATAATCCAAAAAATCCAACATCTCACTTAAAGACAACACACAACATCACTTAACAGCTTGCCACACTACAGTAACAAACTTCCTTCACCTAGCCTCAGTTGTTCTGGCGGTGAGATAACTAAGCACTTCGTAAAAGCGCCCAACAAAGACTTTCTTGCAGAAACTAACCTCAATATAACGTTTAATAGCTTGTTCCAAAGGGTAGCGCCCAAGTCTCTTACATGTTACCAAGTTTAATATGTAGCTTCTCTACGAACGTATGGTTTAAATTAGTTAATAAAGAAACCTTACTGCGACAAATATATTCGATCGTACTAGGCAGTCTTCATCACACTCTTACTGAAAGTGTAGTGTTGTCACTGATGAAGATCGCCAAGTGCCACTAAAAACGTTTTGTTTCAGTAAGTTGTTTATAATTTAATGTAATAGAAGCTCGGTAGGTCGTTAATTAGTAAAACTCGCAATAAAATCAATGAAACCTATTTATTTATCTGAATCTTATGAATTATCGTCTTTCGTGTTATCGTAATTAGCCAAATTTTTAAGTAGCGAGGGACTAAGCTAGGCTCAGTGTTACTTGGGCAACAAAATCACTAGATTTTCATCAATTACATTCCCATTTGAAATATTATATTCTTTAAATTCAATTGCTCCGATTAATTTATCGGTAACTTGCCAATGAGAATGTATAATAAATATTCTTGCAAACTGACTTTGTTCTGAATGCATGACCATGAACAACTTGGTGTAATGCTTAAATAAATAAAACGTATTAACCACAAAATTTCATTATTTAAACCTTACGTACATTTCGATTGCAAAGCAATCATGTTCAGAGGAAATTATTACCAGCATAATTATTTTAGTTATTCTTGTAATAATTTCCTCAAAAGATAATGATTTCTCTGCATTCGAAATTGTGCCAAAAAATTTTTATTTTCAAAAAGAATTAACAATATAAAACTTGCAAATATAAAAAAGGTTCAATGTTTTAATAAATTTTTCTTACCAAAAATGTTAACTAGACATAATGGATACATACTAATTACAAATGGTTACTGAGAGAGAAAATAAGAAATGGTATAAAGAAAATGAGCGTGTTACTTACAAGGAATGCACTTAGGGTTTTGATTTTTTTCTTTGTTTGCAGGTTTGGTTGCGTGTCTGCACGAGTGTGTTTCTACCTTCACTGCAGTCTGAAACAAGAGCACACTTTAGAGTCCATAAATGTTGTAACCAATAACAATAAAAGCACTGCATTTAATACAAATATGTTTTATAGCTTTATAAGGAGCCCCCCCCCCCCGTTAACATCAACTACGTCATAAGACTTTATTTACAAATTTTTGCTTTTTATAACTATGTCATAAAACCTTATTTGCCACTTTCTACTTTGTACAAATACGACATACAACTTTATTTACCACTCACCACTTTTTTTTATATCTATGTCAGGAAACCTTACAACTACTCCATAAAACCTTATTTACCAAACTCTACGTTTTACAACTACGCCATAAAACCTTATTTACCACTTTTGGACCTTAACAACTACTCCATAAAACCTTATTTACCAAACTCTACGTTTTACAACTACGCCATAAAACCTTATTTACCACTTTTGGACCTTAACAACTACTCCATAAAACCTTATTTACCACTTTTGGTCCTTAACAACTACTCCATAAAACCTTATTTACCAAACTCTACGTTTTACAACTACGCCATAAAACCTTATTTACCACTTTTGGACCTTAACAACTACTCCATAAAACCTTATTTACCAAACTCTACGTTTTACAACTACGCCATAAAACCTTATTTACCACTTTTGGACCTTAACAACTACTCCATAAAACCTTATTTACCAAACTCTACGTTTTACAACTACGCCATAAAACCTTATTTACCACTTTTGGTCCTTAACAACTACTCCATAAAACCTTATTTACCAAACTCTACGTTTTACAACTACGCCATAAAACCTTATTTACCACTTTTGGTCCTTAACAACTACTCCATAAAAACTTATTTACCAAATTCTACGTTTTACAACTACGCTATAAAACCTTATTTACCACTTTTGGTCCTTAACAACTACTCCATAAAACCTTATTTACCAAATTCTACGTTTTACAACTACGCCATAAAACCTTATTTACCACTTTTGGTCCTTAACAACTACTCCATAAAAACTTATTTACCAAATTCTACTTTTTACAACTACGCCATAAAACCTTATTTACCACTTTTGGTCCTTAACAACTACTCCATAAAAACCTATTTACCAAATTCTACGTTTTACAACTACGCCATAAAACCTTATTTACCACTTTTGGTCCTTAACAACTACTCCATAAAAACTTATTTACCAAATTCTACGTTTTACAACTACGCCATAAAACCTTATTTACCACTTTTGGTCCTTAACAACTACTCCATAAAACCTTATTTACCAAATTCTACGTTTTACAACTATGCCATAAAACCTTATTTACCACTTTGTGTCCTTAACAACTACTACATAAAACCTTATTTACCAAATTGTACGTTTTACAACTACGCCATAAAACCTTATTTACCACTTTTGGTCCTTAACAACTACTCCATAAAAACTTATTTACCAAATTCTACGTTTTACAACTACGCCATAAAACCTTATTTACCACTTTTGGTCCTTAACAACTACTCCATAAAACCTTATTTACCAAATTCTACGTTTTACAACTACGCCATAAAACCTTATTTACCACTTTCTACATTTTACAACTACATCAGAAAACCTTATTCAACATTTTCTACTTTTATAATCACTCCATAATAATCTTATTCACCATTTTCTACTTTCTACAACTACACCATAAATCTTTATTTACCACCTTCTATATTCTACAACTACGTCATAGGACTTATTTCCATTTTAAAAACTACGTTATAAAAGATTATTTGTAACAAACTAAATAATTTTTGGATATAATTCATCATGTTGCACAAATATTTGTTTTATTTTAGCTATGTAAAGTCGGCTTAGTTTAACGGAAATTTTTTTTTTCTAAAAACGTTATAAGACAACCTTGGGAAAGAGTATGCAATGATAAATACTGTGAGCCAATGAAAGGCTTTTTTTGAATGTTGAAGGGTGGGTGTTTCAGTAACCTACCATGAGAAACCTTGTGCGTTTGCCCCACCTGTCTTTCTTCAGTTATGGTAGAGGAAAGATCGCCATTAGTATTTTTATTTGTGTTAGAGTCTTGTTTAAGCTTTTAATAAACTACGTTTCAAAATAATAAACAAAAGAGAAAATATTTTGATAAATTTTAAGTAGCTTTGTTTCGATTCTTTTATAATGTGCTAACAAAGCAGGTACAAATAAGTAAATATACAAAACTAGTGTGCATTTGTCCTAACGTTGTCTAACCATTTGTGAAAGGCGTGAACCTTTGGTATTTTAATTGATAATGCTAAACTTGTTATAGGTAAAGTTTAATGTTTTAAAAATTATTTAAAATATAATCCTTTTTTAAAATTTCAAACTAGAACTTTAATGCAGCCTGTCTTTCTTCAGAGCGATTTGGATAGACAGGGAGTCTGGCAAGTCAAAACGTACATACAATACTTTATACAGCTTTATACTTTGTAGATCTGGATTCTGAGTGCTTTGAAGTATACAGAAAGCATAAAGGAAGGTCATTTCACACCAAGAACACAACGAAGCAACGCAAACCATAACACTCAAACTTTATAGAGCACAGCCGAACAGTATGAAATATACAGATTTATTTAGGAACATTCAACATCCAATGATATTACAAATGTCGCCTATATTTGACAATCTCACAGAATTTCTAAACATAGTCCTCCCACCCCTATTCTTAAACCAAAAAAGGTCAACAAGAGTTGGCAGAGAGTATATTCTAAACCGTATTTTGTAGATGTTTAGAGACGAGTTAGAGTGACTAGTTATGTATCTACGAACTTACACTTGTTTGCACAAACTCTTCAACACTCTACAGTTTGTAATTGTAGTCTGGACAACAGCATCGTTTGCTGAGTGGATTTGAAGCTGATTAAACAGTTCGAAATGATAGTCACATTGGACAACGGCCGGTGGGAATGAGTTTCACAGCGACAGGAAAAGAAATACTCAGAATTCAACCGCGAAACGCTTTTACCCTTCCTATTGCACGAATGATCCTTTTTGGGACGATTTAATCCTGCTTTGATAAGCTCTGGGCACAGACTTTACAAAACTTGACGTATTTAATAATGAACACGTCACACCGAACATGTCCTCTTTTGCAAACATTTCCCTTTTCAATTCACTTTAAATAAAACACTAGCAGGCTTATTTCGCACTTGATCAGTGCATCACTCAATACTGTGAGTCACGGACAAGAGGAATTGACCCAAAAGTCTCAAGATGCACAACCCTTGAATTGCAAATTTTTAAAACATTTCATTTTGTCATTTTATTAAAAAATATCGCAACCTTGTCCTTATGTTGTCGAAGAATAAATGTTCTATACCATTATACTATATTCGGTTAGTGTTTAGAGTTCATCACCAAACACACTTTTGCCGGCTAAGGAGCAGTAGCCAATAAGAGAGGGGATTGTCCGCGTGATGTACTTGCAGAGTCTCAAAAACGTGCCACCAGTAGTTTAGCACATTAGCTCAGCACGTTTTCATTGTCGTCTAACACAAAGTGACTGCGAACCAACCTGGCGCTATGTCATGACATCAGCAGGCAGGGCTAAACTCTGAACTCTCGCCGAATGGCGTATGAAAGGCCTGAAGTCATATAATCTGCTGTGACACAGTGTAACGGTTTCTAGAGGATGAAAATGCATAGTTCTTCGAATGTTTCATTAAGCTAATTAAACGAATTTAGCAAAATTAATGGAGGTTTTGAAAGGTATATAGCTGCAAGCAAAATGCAAAAAATAGGCTTTTAAATGAGTAGCTAGCCACTGAATAAACTTGATGTTACTGTATTTCCAAGGTGCTGTACTTTTCTAATCTGTAGAGTATGTATTCTAGTTTGTAGATCTGTGTAATTATTAGAACTGCACAAAAGGATTCAATGGAAGAAGAGAAACGAGAGTAGGACACCCCATTAAACCAGAAAAAGTGAAAACAAGTGAAAATGAAGCTAGAATAATCATTGGCATTGGAAAATGAACAGCAAGAAAAATTAAAAATAAAGTCAAGAATGGCAATATCTCATAAAACGCACAATTAAAAAGTTATAGCGAAATAAAAAGTTTTGTACAAACTCCGTCACTGTAGGGAAGGATAGGAAGAAACCCAGAAACGATTACGTCACATATGATGCATCACCCAATTTCTTACAAATTTTGTGATTGACGTAGGTTCCACCACCTGAGGAGGGGAAGCAAAGCATGGAGAACGAGAGAAAATATAGCGTGCTATGGGAACTCATCGAGGACGGATGTCCATATCGCTCCGCTCTTTTAATTTTCCAAAAAGGCTTAGGTTAATGAATATCCAGTGCTAAGTTTATCAGCGATGGTAAAATTTGACTGAGTTTTCCAACCCTTTTAGGGAGTTGACTCTCTAAAATCTATTTTTCTTTTAACGT
This sequence comes from Prosapia bicincta, assembly GCA_036971475.1. Taxonomy (NCBI): domain Eukaryota; kingdom Metazoa; phylum Arthropoda; class Insecta; order Hemiptera; family Cercopidae; genus Prosapia; species Prosapia bicincta. The sequence continues at coordinate 226,698,677 of JBAIZL010000005.1, forward strand.
CGTTTTACGCTGCGTTTCCTGAGGGATAAATTCAGTATAAACAACAAAAAATAACTCTCGTAGTGTAAAAGTTTTCAAAGCAGAACAGTGACTAAATTTCAATTGACCAAAAGTAAATTTAAATGGAGTAAAATCATCAGTTTAAGAAACTATTTAAAGAAATTAAATTCTTAAATTTTGGATTAAATTAAGTTAAGAATACGAGTAGACATTATTAAGTAGAAATTTAGAGACAGTGGAAAATTTGATTTTAAATAATTAAAAACATTAAAATTTTAAATTTGCGGTAATTCGTGAAAGGGTTAAAGAGAAGAACGAAGGTAGAGGGGCGATAACCAACTCAAGCCGATACAGGAGAAGGTCGTCAGTGAAATCCACAATGAAGATAGGAGAAAATGGCCGGCGAACTCTACATGGAATATCGCCAAAATCACAAGACCCTGAAAACGGCACGAGATATAAAAAAAAGTTAAAGCTTTCTTCTTTCTTTCAAATAAGTAAAAACTAGAATGAAGTTTTTGTGGTATATTGAAACACTAATAGGTGCCTCTTTTAGAAACATTTTCATAAAATATAATTTTTTTTTAAATATAGAATTTTTATCTTGTTACCGGAAATGCAACATGAAGAAAACTGTGACGCCATGTTGAATTATGTCATAGAAACGAAATGGAGGGCATGAAATATTCAGATGTAAACAATGGTTAAGAAATATTATAACAATTGAGAATAAGTAGTTCAACCATACATAAAAATAATTTCAAAGATGTACCAAAATTAATATGCACTTACAAAAAATTTTAAACAAAAGTATGTCCTTGATTTTAAGAAGTAAATATGAAGTTATTAAATTGGAAATGGGGCAAGGGTTAAATCAGTTGAGAATCAAAAATATACAAAGCCAGTTAGAAAAATAATAATAAAATTGTTCAGAAAAGTCAAGGAATCGAAATAGCTGTTTTGAAATAATTTTCATACATTTTAAATAAATTTGGAAAGAAATAGGTTCAAATTTGATTTAATCTAATTTTAAAATTAGTTTAATCACTGAATTCAAGATGATTACATCAAGCAACTTTAACTTAATCTGATTTGAAAAATAAATTTATTGTTAAGGTAAAAGTCAAGAAATTTTAAAATAATGAGGGCAAAATGAAAAAGAATTTTGCTCCAATTTTTTGTAACTTCTGTAGGACTTATAAAAATGTTTTTTTTTTCTACGAGGTTATTTAACTATAGGTCTGATGTTTTTGATTGGGGGTAGTGATTCTTTAAAGCAGTATCCAAAGCAACGGAAATTGTTATTAGAAATTATTTGTTAAAATTACAGAATTAAATCATATACTGACAACATTATTTGAAATAATAGTTAGATTTGAAGGTTAAATAATTAACTTAATTTCGATTTTTAAATACAGGGGATTTTATAATTTATTTTAAATGTCTAAATATATGAGTTTTGATTTTTAAATATGTTATATTTTATGATTTAATTTATATGTTTAATATATATGAATTTAAAATTAACTTTCATTTTTAAATATGTTTGTTGAAATGATTTAAAGTTGATTTTAAATATGTGGGATTTTATGGATTAATTTAAAAGTTTATTTTGTGTGTTTTTTTGAATCATTTTGATTTTTAAAAATGGTCGTTTAGTGGTCGATTTAATTTGAATGTCTAAAAATGTATAAATTTTGAATTAGCTTTAATTTGTAAATGTGTTTCTTAAACTGATTTAATTTTGGTTAAAATATGTATTTTTTTATAATTGAATTTTGATTTTTAAATATGTGGGAATTTATAATTTAATTTGAATGTTTAATGTGCGATTTTTTGATTATTTTGATTTGTATATATGTTTGTTTTTATGATTTAGTTTTAATTTCAATATGTATGATTTTGATTTAATTTTGGTATTTTAATAGTCTGTTTTTTGGGGTAATTTTTGTGTTTACAGGATATAAAGGATATAAAGTTTTCAGATGTTTTTTAAATAATATTACTATATATTCAATTATGTAAATTTTTTTAATGAATTAAATGCGAAATCATATTTTTAAGGGTTAAAAAAATTAGTTGGGTTGGGTCGGGTTTCATTAGCTAAAATGTTGAGCTAGGGAAATTTAGATAAAACAGGGTATAGATTTTTTAGTTTGTAAATTTTGGTTTGCGGTAAAACAGAGAAGGGTGTTGAAATTATAAATTTATTAAAAGGGTTTTTATACTGTGTTTTATAAACTGTGCGAATTTATAAATTGTTCTTTTAAAAAAATTAAAAAAATGTTTTTTACTAACTTGCATATCGAGTTATAGTTTTATTCAATTCCTTCTATTAGCTCACACTCTCTTGATATATATCTTGTACAAATTTTCAATCGATAATAAAATACGTTTTTATTTATTCAGTAAAGTTCACGTAGATTTCTTTTAACAATTGGATGACAATTGATGTTCATACAGTTTAAAAAATATCTATTCAATAATTAAATTATAAAAATTTGGGGAGTCTACGTCGGATTGGAATTGGGTATCTTCATGTTCGAAATATAGCGCTTTGGGATTGATCCCACTGGGAGAGAATACAGGGGTATTACAGTCTGGATGAGTTAAATTTAGGGAGATTACATACAGTTATAAGAAGAGAAATAAGTGTGTTTTAAATAGTTATAAAATGTGCCGAGAGAATTGCTAATTAAAGTTAAAAGTTAAAGGGAATTAGTATAGCACAGGTATTGTAGAGCTAAGTGGTTGATTTACGTGAGTTGAGTGCGGCAAATCAACATCCATGATCGATTTACTCAGCAACCTAACCATGCTGTAATGGTTATTACACTTGCCTATCGGCAAGTTCACATTTATAGATTGATGTTTGTCTACAGAGTAAATACAGACTCGTGGGAGCGCCGACAGCAGTGATATCTATGTAGCCACGTCTACTGAGTAAATACAGACTCGTGGGAGCGCCGACAGCAGTGATATCTATGTAGCCACGTCTACAGAGTAAATACAGACTCGTGGGAGCGCCGACAGCAGTGATATCTATGTAGCCACGTCTACAGAGTAAATACAGACTCGTGGGAGCGCCGACAGCAGTGATATCTATGTAGCCACGTCTACAGAGTAAATACAGACTCGTGGGAGCGCCGACAGCAGTGATATCTATGTAGCCACGTCTACAGAGTAAATACAGACTCGTGGGAGCGCCGACAGCAGTGATATCTATGTAGCCACGTCTACAGAGTAAATACAGACTCGTGGGAGCGCCGACAGCAGTGATATCTATGTAGCCACGTCTACAGAGTAAATACAGACTCGTGGGAGCGCCGACAGCAGTGATATCTATGTAGCCACGTCTACAGAGTAAATACAGACTCGTGGGAGCGCCGACAGCAGTGATATCTATGTAGCCACGTCTACAGAGTAAATACAGACTCGTGGGAGCGCCGACAGCAGTGATATCTATGTAGCCACGTCTACAGAAAATTTCAATTGAGAAAAACATTTAATCTTGCTCTCTGAGAAATCACCTAAACATTTATTATAATGAAAAAAAACAATACTACAGAATTTCGACATTTAACATCAAATTTTGAACTACAAACAACAAACTAGATCTAATTTTCAAAATTTCCAATGAAAATCGCAAAAAAATGAATTTATACATTTTTTTTCAATATTAATGTCTTATTTGAGGAATGTATTTAATAAAAAGTAATATTTATTGTAGTAAATACTGTAGGTAACAAAAAACATTTAGATTTTTACTGAAAACAAATTTCTTCAACAAATTCATTTGAAATCTGCTCTTAATAGACGCGACTAAGAATGTTTTCATTTCATTTGATTAATTTGTATTAAAATTACATTACTTAATATTCCCGATGTATTAAATAATTTGTGTTGAAATTTATCAAAATTAAAATAAATTAGTACATTTTTTAACTGATAAAAACTATTTTACAATATCCTTTTCCCTTAATAATGTTTATTAAATAATGTAACATAACCTACGTGTACAGTAGATAGTTCTACAACATAACCTATAACATCAAATCAGCTGTTGCATAAAACCATATGTTATCACTTCATTCACTTTGAGGTAACTCATAGCGTAACTTTACGGAAATAATACTGTCGCGAAATTGTATGTTTATGTCCATCCAATAAGTTTTTGCAGGCGTCGCTGTAGCAGTTTTCACTTCAATATTTCCAAGACAACCTCCCATGCATACAAATAGACATTCTCTCTCTCACTCACACTATCGCTTACAGCTCCACGTAAGTTTTTTACTGACATCATACCGTAGCCGCTAGCATATCGATAAAATATTTCCCTAAAACAAGCTTTCCTTCCGATATGATACTCTTGGCACGTTTTGTAAGGGATTTAGTTCTACGACAGGGCATGCACTCTTGCCAACTTTACAGGCGATAAATTTCACAAGGCCTCCCGCCAAATATAACCTCCTAAAATATAAAGACGAAGTCAATGCTCCCATTTCAGAGGAAAGTTTCATAAATATTTGTAAATGTAGTGTTTTCGTGAAAATAGTTTTTTTTGGGACACTATTGAAAATGTTTAAGCATGTAAAAGCCTTACAAAAAGTAAAGACAAGAGGTTAAACCTCTTGGTGTAAACAATTACACCATTGTAAAAAGTAGATTCTGCCTGAACAAGTACAAAATATTTTTTTAAAACATAAATTAAATGGTGGCGTCTGCAATATAAAACGTTTCACTGTCTTAATACATACGTTGTGTGTATGATGCGTGCTGTGCCTGGAGACAAACACAACTGGGCTAGCACATCTATTCTTAGTTTCTGTTATTATTTTTCGCGTTATTTAAAATTTCGACGAAGAAAGGTGTGAACTAAAAGGCGTGTAAAATCTTTCTAGTTCTAGTTTTTTCTCTCTCCAATT